>CAMPDV010001386.1:0-114002 GCA_946699065.1 Loxodes magnus | reverse complement strand
TACAAGCATGTCTTAACAAACCGAATACAGATTCGTGTTAGTTATATTATTGCTAACATTTTGGATATTCTAACTTTTATTTTAGTGATTGCTACGAAAACTTATCATTAGATATTCTATTCTTACTTTACTTCATCACTTTTCTAAATACTTATTACTTCTCAAAGCATACTCCTTAAAACTGAAACTCTATCTTCTTTTCTTACTTTACTTCTTCACTTTTCTAAATACTTATTACTTCTCAAAGCATACTCCTTAAAACTGAAATTCTGTCTTCTATTCTTACTTTACTTCTTCACTTTTCTATAGGCTAACTTTCATCTACAAGCATGTCTTAACAAACCGAATACAGATTCGTGTTAGTTATATTATTGCTAACATTTTGGATATTCTAACTTTTATTTTAGTGATTGCTACGAAAACTTATCATTAGATATTCTATTCTTACTTTACTTCATCACTTTTCTAAATACTTATTACTTCTCAAAGCATACTCCTTAAAACTGAAACTCTATCTTCTTTTCTTACTTTACTTCTTCACTTTTCTAAATACTTATTACTTCTCAAAGCATACTCCTTAAAACTGAAATTCTGTCTTCTATTCTTACTTTACTTCTTCACTTTTCTATAGGCTAACTTTCATCTACAAGCATGTCTTAACAAACCGAATACAGATTCGTGTTAGTTATATTATTGCTAACATTTTGGATATTCTAACTTTTATTTTAGTGATTGCTACGAAAACTTATCATTAGATATTCTATTCTTACTTTACTTCATCACTTTTCTAAATACTTATTACTTCTCAAAGCATACTCCTTAAAACTGAAACTCTATCTTCTTTTCTTACTTTACTTCTTCACTTTTCTAAATACTTATTACTTCTCAAAGCATACTCCTTAAAACTGAAATTCTGTCTTCTATTCTTACTTTACTTCTTCACTTTTCTATAGGCTAACTTTCATCTACAAGCATATCTTAACAAAACGAATACAGATTCGTGTTAGTTATATTATTGCTAACATTTTGGATATTCTAACTTTTATTTTAGTGATTGCTACGAAAACTTATCATTAGATATTCTATTCTTACTTTACTTCATCACTTTTCTAAATACTTATTACTTCTCAAAGCATACTCCTTAAAACTGAAACTCTATCTTCTTTTCTTACTTTACTTCTTCACTTTTCTAAATACTTATTACTTCTCAAAGCATACTCCTTAAAACTGAAATTCTGTCTTCTATTCTTACTTTACTTCTTCACTTTTCTATAGGCTAACTTTCATCTACAAGCATATCTTAACAAAACGAATACAGATTCGTGTTAGTTATATTATTGCTAACATTTTGGATATTCTAACTTTTATTTTAGTGATTGCTACGAAAACTTATCATTAGATATTCTATTCTTACTTTACTTCATCACTTTTCTAAATACTTATTACTTCTCAAAGCATACTCCTTAAAACTGAAACTCTATCTTCTTTTCTTACTTTACTTCTTCACTTTTCTAAATACTTATTACTTCTCAAAGCATACTCCTTAAAACTGAAATTCTGTCTTCTATTCTTACTTTACTTCTTCACTTTTCTATAGGCTAACTTTCATCTACAAGCATATCTTAACAAAACGAATACAGATTCGTGTTAGTTATATTATTGCTAACATTTTGGATATTCTAACTTTTATTTTAGTGATTGCTACGAAAACTTATCATTAGATATTCTATTCTTACTTTACTTCATCACTTTTCTAAATACTTATTACTTCTCAAAGCATACTCCTTAAAACTGAAACTCTATCTTCTTTTCTTACCTTACTTTTTCACTTTTCTAAATACTTATTACTTCTCAAAGCATACTCCTTAAAACTGAAATTCTGTCTTCTATTCTTACTTTACTTCTTCACTTTTCTATAGGCTAACTTTCATCTACAAGCATATCTTAACAAAACGAATACAGATTCGTGTTAGTTATATTATTGCTAACATTTTGGATATTCTAACTTTTATTTTAGTGATTGCTACGAAAACTTATCATTAGATATTCTATTCTTACTTTACTTCATCACTTTTCTAAATACTTATTACTTCTCAAAGCATACTCCTTAAAACTGAAACTCTATCTTCTTTTCTTACTTTACTTCTTCACTTTTCTAAATACTTATTACTTCTCAAAGCATACTCCTTAAAACTGAAATTCTGTCTTCTATTCTTACTTTACTTCTTCACTTTTCTATAGGCTAACTTTCATCTACAAGCATATCTTAACAAAACGAATACAGATTCGTGTTAGTTATATTATTGCTAACATTTTGGATATTCTAACTTTTATTTTAGTGATTGCTACGAAAACTTATCATTAGATATTCTATTCTTACTTTACTTCATCACTTTTCTAAATACTTATTACTTCTCAAAGCATACTCCTTAAAACTGAAACTCTATCTTCTTTTCTTACTTTACTTCTTCACTTTTCTAAATACTTATTACTTCTCAAAGCATACTCCTTAAAACTGAAATTCTGTCTTCTATTCTTACTTTACTTCTTCACTTTTCTATAGGCTAACTTTCATCTACAAGCATATCTTAACAAAACGAATACAGATTCGTGTTAGTTATATTATTGCTAACATTTTGGATATTCTAACTTTTATTTTAGTGATTGCTACGAAAACTTATCATTAGATATTCTATTCTTACTTTACTTCATCACTTTTCTAAATACTTATTACTTCTCAAAGCATACTCCTTAAAACTGAAACTCTATCTTCTTTTCTTACCTTACTTTTTCACTTTTCTAAATACTTATTACTTCTCAAAGCATACTCCTTAAAACTGAAATTCTGTCTTCTATTCTTACTTTACTTCTTCACTTTTCTATAGGCTAACTTTCATCTACAAGCATATCTTAACAAAACGAATACAGATTCGTGTTAGTTATATTATTGCTAACATTTTGGATATTCTAACTTTTATTTTAGTGATTGCTACGAAAACTTATCATTAGATATTCTATTCTTACTTTACTTCATCACTTTTCTAAATACTTATTACTTCTCAAAGCATACTCCTTAAAACTGAAACTCTATCTTCTTTTCTTACTTTACTTCTTCACTTTTCTAAATACTTATTACTTCTCAAAGCATACTCCTTAAAACTGAAATTCTGTCTTCTATTCTTACTTTACTTCTTCACTTTTCTATAGGCTAACTTTCATCTACAAGCATGTCTTAACAAACCGAATACAGATTCGTGTTAGTTATATTATTGCTAACATTTTGGATATTCTAACTTTTATTTTAGTGATTGCTACGAAAACTTATCATTAGATATTCTATTCTTACTTTACTTCATCACTTTTCTAAATACTTATTACTTCTCAAAGCATACTCCTTAAAACTGAAACTCTATCTTCTTTTCTTACTTTACTTCTTCACTTTTCTAAATACTTATTACTTCTCAAAGCATACTCCTTAAAACTGAAATTCTGTCTTCTATTCTTACTTTACTTCTTCACTTTTCTATAGGCTAACTTTCATCTACAAGCATATCTTAACAAAACGAATACAGATTCGTGTTAGTTATATTATTGCTAACATTTTGGATATTCTAACTTTTATTTTAGTGATTGCTACGAAAACTTATCATTAGATATTCTATTCTTACTTTACTTCATCACTTTTCTAAATACTTATTACTTCTCAAAGCATACTCCTTAAAACTGAAACTCTATCTTCTTTTCTTACTTTACTTCTTCACTTTTCTAAATACTTATTACTTCTCAAAGCATACTCCTTAAAACTGAAATTCTGTCTTCTATTCTTACTTTACTTCTTCACTTTTCTATAGGCTAACTTTCATCTACAAGCATATCTTAACAAAACGAATACAGATTCGTGTTAGTTATATTATTGCTAACATTTTGGATATTCTAACTTTTATTTTAGTGATTGCTACGAAAACTTATCATTAGATATTCTATTCTTACTTTACTTCATCACTTTTCTAAATACTTATTACTTCTCAAAGCATACTCCTTAAAACTGAAACTCTATCTTCTTTTCTTACTTTACTTCTTCACTTTTCTAAATACTTATTACTTCTCAAAGCATACTCCTTAAAACTGAAATTCTGTCTTCTATTCTTACTTTACTTCTTCACTTTTCTATAGGCTAACTTTCATCTACAAGCATATCTTAACAAAACGAATACAGATTCGTGTTAGTTATATTATTGCTAACATTTTGGATATTCTAACTTTTATTTTAGTGATTGCTACGAAAACTTATCATTAGATATTCTATTCTTACTTTACTTCATCACTTTTCTAAATACTTATTACTTCTCAAAGCATACTCCTTAAAACTGAAACTCTATCTTCTTTTCTTACTTTACTTCTTCACTTTTCTAAATACTTATTACTTCTCAAAGCATACTCCTTAAAACTGAAATTCTGTCTTCTATTCTTACTTTACTTCTTCACTTTTCTATAGGCTAACTTTCATCTACAAGCATATCTTAACAAAACGAATACAGATTCGTGTTAGTTATATTATTGCTAACATTTTGGATATTCTAACTTTTATTTTAGTGATTGCTACGAAAACTTATCATTAGATATTCTATTCTTACTTTACTTCATCACTTTTCTAAATACTTATTACTTCTCAAAGCATACTCCTTAAAACTGAAACTCTATCTTCTTTTCTTACTTTACTTCTTCACTTTTCTAAATACTTATTACTTCTCAAAGCATACTCCTTAAAACTGAAATTCTGTCTTCTATTCTTACTTTACTTCTTCACTTTTCTATAGGCTAACTTTCATCTACAAGCATATCTTAACAAAACGAATACAGATTCGTGTTAGTTATATTATTGCTAACATTTTGGATATTCTAACTTTTATTTTAGTGATTGCTACGAAAACTTATCATTAGATATTCTATTCTTACTTTACTTCATCACTTTTCTAAATACTTATTACTTCTCAAAGCATACTCCTTAAAACTGAAACTCTATCTTCTTTTCTTACTTTACTTCTTCACTTTTCTAAATACTTATTACTTCTCAAAGCATACTCCTTAAAACTGAAATTCTGTCTTCTATTCTTACTTTACTTCTTCACTTTTCTATAGGCTAACTTTCATCTACAAGCATGTCTTAACAAACCGAATACAGATTCGTGTTAGTTATATTATTGCTAACATTTTGGATATTCTAACTTTTATTTTAGTGATTGCTACGAAAACTTATCATTAGATATTCTATTCTTACTTTACTTCATCACTTTTCTAAATACTTATTACTTCTCAAAGCATACTCCTTAAAACTGAAACTCTATCTTCTTTTCTTACTTTACTTCTTCACTTTTCTAAATACTTATTACTTCTCAAAGCATACTCCTTAAAACTGAAATTCTGTCTTCTATTCTTACTTTACTTCTTCACTTTTCTATAGGCTAACTTTCATCTACAAGCATATCTTAACAAAACGAATACAGATTCGTGTTAGTTATATTATTGCTAACATTTTGGATATTCTAACTTTTATTTTAGTGATTGCTACGAAAACTTATCATTAGATATTCTATTCTTACTTTACTTCATCACTTTTCTAAATACTTATTACTTCTCAAAGCATACTCCTTAAAACTGAAACTCTATCTTCTTTTCTTACTTTACTTCTTCACTTTTCTAAATACTTATTACTTCTCAAAGCATACTCCTTAAAACTGAAATTCTGTCTTCTATTCTTACTTTACTTCTTCACTTTTCTATAGGCTAACTTTCATCTACAAGCATATCTTAACAAAACGAATACAGATTCGTGTTAGTTATATTATTGCTAACATTTTGGATATTCTAACTTTTATTTTAGTGATTGCTACGAAAACTTATCATTAGATATTCTATTCTTACTTTACTTCATCACTTTTCTAAATACTTATTACTTCTCAAAGCATACTCCTTAAAACTGAAACTCTATCTTCTTTTCTTACTTTACTTCTTCACTTTTCTAAATACTTATTACTTCTCAAAGCATACTCCTTAAAACTGAAATTCTGTCTTCTATTCTTACTTTACTTCTTCACTTTTCTATAGGCTAACTTTCATCTACAAGCATATCTTAACAAAACGAATACAGATTCGTGTTAGTTATATTATTGCTAACATTTTGGATATTCTAACTTTTATTTTAGTGATTGCTACGAAAACTTATCATTAGATATTCTATTCTTACTTTACTTCATCACTTTTCTAAATACTTATTACTTCTCAAAGCATACTCCTTAAAACTGAAACTCTATCTTCTTTTCTTACTTTACTTCTTCACTTTTCTAAATACTTATTACTTCTCAAAGCATACTCCTTAAAACTGAAATTCTGTCTTCTATTCTTACTTTACTTCTTCACTTTTCTATAGGCTAACTTTCATCTACAAGCATATCTTAACAAAACGAATACAGATTCGTGTTAGTTATATTATTGCTAACATTTTGGATATTCTAACTTTTATTTTAGTGATTGCTACGAAAACTTATCATTAGATATTCTATTCTTACTTTACTTCATCACTTTTCTAAATACTTATTACTTCTCAAAGCATACTCCTTAAAACTGAAACTCTATCTTCTTTTCTTACTTTACTTCTTCACTTTTCTAAATACTTATTACTTCTCAAAGCATACTCCTTAAAACTGAAATTCTGTCTTCTATTCTTACTTTACTTCTTCACTTTTCTATAGGCTAACTTTCATCTACAAGCATATCTTAACAAAACGAATACAGATTCGTGTTAGTTATATTATTGCTAACATTTTGGATATTCTAACTTTTATTTTAGTGATTGCTACGAAAACTTATCATTAGATATTCTATTCTTACTTTACTTCATCACTTTTCTAAATACTTATTACTTCTCAAAGCATACTCCTTAAAACTGAAACTCTATCTTCTTTTCTTACTTTACTTCTTCACTTTTCTAAATACTTATTACTTCTCAAAGCATACTCCTTAAAACTGAAATTCTGTCTTCTATTCTTACTTTACTTCTTCACTTTTCTATAGGCTAACTTTCATCTACAAGCATGTCTTAACAAACCGAATACAGATTCGTGTTAGTTATATTATTGCTAACATTTTGGATATTCTAACTTTTATTTTAGTGATTGCTACGAAAACTTATCATTAGATATTCTATTCTTACTTTACTTCATCACTTTTCTAAATACTTATTACTTCTCAAAGCATACTCCTTAAAACTGAAACTCTATCTTCTTTTCTTACTTTACTTCTTCACTTTTCTAAATACTTATTACTTCTCAAAGCATACTCCTTAAAACTGAAATTCTGTCTTCTATTCTTACTTTACTTCTTCACTTTTCTATAGGCTAACTTTCATCTACAAGCATGTCTTAACAAACCGAATACAGATTCGTGTTAGTTATATTATTGCTAACATTTTGGATATTCTAACTTTTATTTTAGTGATTGCTACGAAAACTTATCATTAGATATTCTATTCTTACTTTACTTCATCACTTTTCTAAATACTTATTACTTCTCAAAGCATACTCCTTAAAACTGAAACTCTATCTTCTTTTCTTACTTTACTTCTTCACTTTTCTAAATACTTATTACTTCTCAAAGCATACTCCTTAAAACTGAAATTCTGTCTTCTATTCTTACTTTACTTCTTCACTTTTCTATAGGCTAACTTTCATCTACAAGCATGTCTTAACAAACCGAATACAGATTCGTGTTAGTTATATTATTGCTAACATTTTGGATATTCTAACTTTTATTTTAGTGATTGCTACGAAAACTTATCATTAGATATTCTATTCTTACTTTACTTCATCACTTTTCTAAATACTTATTACTTCTCAAAGCATACTCCTTAAAACTGAAACTCTATCTTCTTTTCTTACTTTACTTCTTCACTTTTCTATAGGCTAACTTTCATCTACAAGCATATCTTAACAAAACGAATACAGATTCGTGTTAGTTATATTATTGCTAACATTTTGGATATTCTAACTTTTATTTTAGTGATTGCTACGAAAACTTATCATTAGATATTCTATTCTTACTTTACTTCATCACTTTTCTAAATACTTATTACTTCTCAAAGCATACTCCTTAAAACTGAAACTCTATCTTCTTTTCTTACCTTACTTTTTCACTTTTCTAAATACTTATTACTTCTCAAAGCATACTCCTTAAAACTGAAATTCTGTCTTCTATTCTTACTTTACTTCTTCACTTTTCTATAGGCTAACTTTCATCTACAAGCATGTCTTAACAAACCGAATACAGATTCGTGTTAGTTATATTATTGCTAACATTTTGGATATTCTAACTTTTATTTTAGTGATTGCTACGAAAACTTATCATTAGATATTCTATTCTTACTTTACTTCATCACTTTTCTAAATACTTATTACTTCTCAAAGCATACTCCTTAAAACTGAAATTCTGTCTTCTATTCTTACTTTACTTCTTCACTTTTCTATAGGCTAACTTTCATCTACAAGCATATCTTAACAAAACGAATACAGATTCGTGTTAGTTATATTATTGCTAACATTTTGGATATTCTAACTTTTATTTTAGTGATTGCTACGAAAACTTATCATTAGATATTCTATTCTTACTTTACTTCATCACTTTTCTAAATACTTATTACTTCTCAAAGCATACTCCTTAAAACTGAAACTCTATCTTCTTTTCTTACCTTACTTTTTCACTTTTCTAAATACTTATTACTTCTCAAAGCATACTCCTTAAAACTGAAATTCTGTCTTCTATTCTTACTTTACTTCTTCACTTTTCTATAGGCTAACTTTCATCTACAAGCATATCTTAACAAAACGAATACAGATTCGTGTTAGTTATATTATTGCTAACATTTTGGATATTCTAACTTTTATTTTAGTGATTGCTACGAAAACTTATCATTAGATATTCTATTCTTACTTTACTTCATCACTTTTCTAAATACTTATTACTTCTCAAAGCATACTCCTTAAAACTGAAACTCTATCTTCTTTTCTTACCTTACTTTTTCACTTTTCTAAATACTTATTACTTCTCAAAGCATACTCCTTAAAACTGAAATTCTGTCTTCTATTCTTACTTTACTTCTTCACTTTTCTATAGGCTAACTTTCATCTACAAGCATATCTTAACAAAACGAATACAGATTCGTGTTAGTTATATTATTGCTAACATTTTGGATATTCTAACTTTTATTTTAGTGATTGCTACGAAAACTTATCATTAGATATTCTATTCTTACTTTACTTCATCACTTTTCTAAATACTTATTACTTCTCAAAGCATACTCCTTAAAACTGAAACTCTATCTTCTTTTCTTACTTTACTTCTTCACTTTTCTAAATACTTATTACTTCTCAAAGCATACTCCTTAAAACTGAAATTCTGTCTTCTATTCTTACTTTACTTCTTCACTTTTCTATAGGCTAACTTTCATCTACAAGCATGTCTTAACAAACCGAATACAGATTCGTGTTAGTTATATTATTGCTAACATTTTGGATATTCTAACTTTTATTTTAGTGATTGCTACGAAAACTTATCATTAGATATTCTATTCTTACTTTACTTCATCACTTTTCTAAATACTTATTACTTCTCAAAGCATACTCCTTAAAACTGAAACTCTATCTTCTTTTCTTACTTTACTTCTTCACTTTTCTAAATACTTATTACTTCTCAAAGCATACTCCTTAAAACTGAAATTCTGTCTTCTATTCTTACTTTACTTCTTCACTTTTCTATAGGCTAACTTTCATCTACAAGCATGTCTTAACAAACCGAATACAGATTCGTGTTAGTTATATTATTGCTAACATTTTGGATATTCTAACTTTTATTTTAGTGATTGCTACGAAAACTTATCATTAGATATTCTATTCTTACTTTACTTCATCACTTTTCTAAATACTTATTACTTCTCAAAGCATACTCCTTAAAACTGAAACTCTATCTTCTTTTCTTACTTTACTTCTTCACTTTTCTAAATACTTATTACTTCTCAAAGCATACTCCTTAAAACTGAAATTCTGTCTTCTATTCTTACTTTACTTCTTCACTTTTCTATAGGCTAACTTTCATCTACAAGCATATCTTAACAAAACGAATACAGATTCGTGTTAGTTATATTATTGCTAACATTTTGGATATTCTAACTTTTATTTTAGTGATTGCTACGAAAACTTATCATTAGATATTCTATTCTTACTTTACTTCATCACTTTTCTAAATACTTATTACTTCTCAAAGCATACTCCTTAAAACTGAAACTCTATCTTCTTTTCTTACCTTACTTTTTCACTTTTCTAAATACTTATTACTTCTCAAAGCATACTCCTTAAAACTGAAATTCTGTCTTCTATTCTTACTTTACTTCTTCACTTTTCTATAGGCTAACTTTCATCTACAAGCATATCTTAACAAAACGAATACAGATT
Organism: Loxodes magnus; assembly: GCA_946699065.1. Lineage (NCBI taxonomy): Eukaryota > Ciliophora > Karyorelictea > Loxodida > Loxodidae > Loxodes > Loxodes magnus. Next base: position 103,503 of record CAMPDV010001386.1, on the reverse strand, counting down.
CGTGTTAGTTATATTATTGCTAACATTTTGGATATTCTAACTTTTATTTTAGTGATTGCTACGAAAACTTATCATTAGATATTCTATTCTTACTTTACTTCATCACTTTTCTAAATACTTATTACTTCTCAAAGCATACTCCTTAAAACTGAAACTCTATCTTCTTTTCTTACTTTACTTCTTCACTTTTCTAAATACTTATTACTTCTCAAAGCATACTCCTTAAAACTGAAATTCTGTCTTCTATTCTTACTTTACTTCTTCACTTTTCTATAGGCTAACTTTCATCTACAAGCATGTCTTAACAAACCGAATACAGATTCGTGTTAGTTATATTATTGCTAACATTTTGGATATTCTAACTTTTATTTTAGTGATTGCTACGAAAACTTATCATTAGATATTCTATTCTTACTTTACTTCATCACTTTTCTAAATACTTATTACTTCTCAAAGCATACTCCTTAAAACTGAAACTCTATCTTCTTTTCTTACTTTACTTCTTCACTTTTCTAAATACTTATTACTTCTCAAAGCATACTCCTTAAAACTGAAATTCTGTCTTCTATTCTTACTTTACTTCTTCACTTTTCTATAGGCTAACTTTCATCTACAAGCATATCTTAACAAAACGAATACAGATTCGTGTTAGTTATATTATTGCTAACATTTTGGATATTCTAACTTTTATTTTAGTGATTGCTACGAAAACTTATCATTAGATATTCTATTCTTACTTTACTTCATCACTTTTCTAAATACTTATTACTTCTCAAAGCATACTCCTTAAAACTGAAACTCTATCTTCTTTTCTTACCTTACTTTTTCACTTTTCTAAATACTTATTACTTCTCAAAGCATACTCCTTAAAACTGAAATTCTGTCTTCTATTCTTACTTTACTTCTTCACTTTTCTATAGGCTAACTTTCATCTACAAGCATATCTTAACAAAACGAATACAGATTCGTGTTAGTTATATTATTGCTAACATTTTGGATATTCTAACTTTTATTTTAGTGATTGCTACGAAAACTTATCATTAGATATTCTATTCTTACTTTACTTCATCACTTTTCTAAATACTTATTACTTCTCAAAGCATACTCCTTAAAACTGAAACTCTATCTTCTTTTCTTACTTTACTTCTTCACTTTTCTAAATACTTATTACTTCTCAAAGCATACTCCTTAAAACTGAAATTCTGTCTTCTATTCTTACTTTACTTCTTCACTTTTCTATAGGCTAACTTTCATCTACAAGCATATCTTAACAAACCGAATACAGATTCGTGTTAGTTATATTATTGCTAACATTTTGGATATTCTAACTTTTATTTTAGTGATTGCTACGAAAACTTATCATTAGATATTCTATTCTTACTTTACTTCATCACTTTTCTAAATACTTATTACTTCTCAAAGCATACTCCTTAAAACTGAAACTCTATCTTCTTTTCTTACTTTACTTCTTCACTTTTCTAAATACTTATTACTTCTCAAAGCATACTCCTTAAAACTGAAATTCTGTCTTCTATTCTTACTTTACTTCTTCACTTTTCTATAGGCTAACTTTCATCTACAAGCATATCTTAACAAACCGAATACAGATTCGTGTTAGTTATATTATTGCTAACATTTTGGATATTCTAACTTTTATTTTAGTGATTGCTACGAAAACTTATCATTAGATATTCTATTCTTACTTTACTTCATCACTTTTCTAAATACTTATTACTTCTCAAAGCATACTCCTTAAAACTGAAACTCTATCTTCTTTTCTTACTTTACTTCTTCACTTTTCTAAATACTTATTACTTCTCAAAGCATACTCCTTAAAACTGAAATTCTGTCTTCTATTCTTACTTTACTTCTTCACTTTTCTATAGGCTAACTTTCATCTACAAGCATATCTTAACAAACCGAATACAGATTCGTGTTAGTTATATTATTGCTAACATTTTGGATATTCTAACTTTTATTTTAGTGATTGCTACGAAAACTTATCATTAGATATTCTATTCTTACTTTACTTCATCACTTTTCTAAATACTTATTACTTCTCAAAGCATACTCCTTAAAACTGAAACTCTATCTTCTTTTCTTACTTTACTTCTTCACTTTTCTAAATACTTATTACTTCTCAAAGCATACTCCTTAAAACTGAAATTCTGTCTTCTATTCTTACTTTACTTCTTCACTTTTCTATAGGCTAACTTTCATCTACAAGCATATCTTAACAAACCGAATACAGATTCGTGTTAGTTATATTATTGCTAACATTTTGGATATTCTAACTTTTATTTTAGTGATTGCTACGAAAACTTATCATTAGATATTCTATTCTTACTTTACTTCATCACTTTTCTAAATACTTATTACTTCTCAAAGCATACTCCTTAAAACTGAAACTCTATCTTCTTTTCTTACTTTACTTCTTCACTTTTCTAAATACTTATTACTTCTCAAAGCATACTCCTTAAAACTGAAATTCTGTCTTCTATTCTTACTTTACTTCTTCACTTTTCTATAGGCTAACTTTCATCTACAAGCATATCTTAACAAAACGAATACAGATTCGTGTTAGTTATATTATTGCTAACATTTTGGATATTCTAACTTTTATTTTAGTGATTGCTACGAAAACTTATCATTAGATATTCTATTCTTACTTTACTTCATCACTTTTCTAAATACTTATTACTTCTCAAAGCATACTCCTTAAAACTGAAACTCTATCTTCTTTTCTTACTTTACTTCTTCACTTTTCTAAATACTTATTACTTCTCAAAGCATACTCCTTAAAACTGAAATTCTGTCTTCTATTCTTACTTTACTTCTTCACTTTTCTATAGGCTAACTTTCATCTACAAGCATATCTTAACAAAACGAATACAGATTCGTGTTAGTTATATTATTGCTAACATTTTGGATATTCTAACTTTTATTTTAGTGATTGCTACGAAAACTTATCATTAGATATTCTATTCTTACTTTACTTCATCACTTTTCTAAATACTTATTACTTCTCAAAGCATACTCCTTAAAACTGAAACTCTATCTTCTTTTCTTACCTTACTTTTTCACTTTTCTAAATACTTATTACTTCTCAAAGCATACTCCTTAAAACTGAAATTCTGTCTTCTATTCTTACTTTACTTCTTCACTTTTCTATAGGCTAACTTTCATCTACAAGCATATCTTAACAAACCGAATACAGATTCGTGTTAGTTATATTATTGCTAACATTTTGGATATTCTAACTTTTATTTTAGTGATTGCTACGAAAACTTATCATTAGATATTCTATTCTTACTTTACTTCATCACTTTTCTAAATACTTATTACTTCTCAAAGCATACTCCTTAAAACTGAAACTCTATCTTCTTTTCTTACTTTACTTCTTCACTTTTCTAAATACTTATTACTTCTCAAAGCATACTCCTTAAAACTGAAATTCTGTCTTCTATTCTTACTTTACTTCTTCACTTTTCTATAGGCTAACTTTCATCTACAAGCATGTCTTAACAAACCGAATACAGATTCGTGTTAGTTATATTATTGCTAACATTTTGGATATTCTAACTTTTATTTTAGTGATTGCTACGAAAACTTATCATTAGATATTCTATTCTTACTTTACTTCATCACTTTTCTAAATACTTATTACTTCTCAAAGCATACTCCTTAAAACTGAAACTCTATCTTCTTTTCTTACCTTACTTTTTCACTTTTCTAAATACTTATTACTTCTCAAAGCATACTCCTTAAAACTGAAATTCTGTCTTCTATTCTTACTTTACTTCTTCACTTTTCTATAGGCTAACTTTCATCTACAAGCATATCTTAACAAAACGAATACAGATTCGTGTTAGTTATATTATTGCTAACATTTTGGATATTCTAACTTTTATTTTAGTGATTGCTACGAAAACTTATCATTAGATATTCTATTCTTACTTTACTTCATCACTTTTCTAAATACTTATTACTTCTCAAAGCATACTCCTTAAAACTGAAACTCTATCTTCTTTTCTTACTTTACTTCTTCACTTTTCTAAATACTTATTACTTCTCAAAGCATACTCCTTAAAACTGAAATTCTGTCTTCTATTCTTACTTTACTTCTTCACTTTTCTATAGGCTAACTTTCATCTACAAGCATGTCTTAACAAACCGAATACAGATTCGTGTTAGTTATATTATTGCTAACATTTTGGATATTCTAACTTTTATTTTAGTGATTGCTACGAAAACTTATCATTAGATATTCTATTCTTACTTTACTTCATCACTTTTCTAAATACTTATTACTTCTCAAAGCATACTCCTTAAAACTGAAACTCTATCTTCTTTTCTTACTTTACTTCTTCACTTTTCTAAATACTTATTACTTCTCAAAGCATACTCCTTAAAACTGAAATTCTGTCTTCTATTCTTACTTTACTTCTTCACTTTTCTATAGGCTAACTTTCATCTACAAGCATGTCTTAACAAACCGAATACAGATTCGTGTTAGTTATATTATTGCTAACATTTTGGATATTCTAACTTTTATTTTAGTGATTGCTACGAAAACTTATCATTAGATATTCTATTCTTACTTTACTTCATCACTTTTCTAAATACTTATTACTTCTCAAAGCATACTCCTTAAAACTGAAACTCTATCTTCTTTTCTTACTTTACTTCTTCACTTTTCTAAATACTTATTACTTCTCAAAGCATACTCCTTAAAACTGAAATTCTGTCTTCTATTCTTACTTTACTTCTTCACTTTTCTATAGGCTAACTTTCATCTACAAGCATATCTTAACAAAACGAATACAGATTCGTGTTAGTTATATTATTGCTAACATTTTGGATATTCTAACTTTTATTTTAGTGATTGCTACGAAAACTTATCATTAGATATTCTATTCTTACTTTACTTCATCACTTTTCTAAATACTTATTACTTCTCAAAGCATACTCCTTAAAACTGAAACTCTATCTTCTTTTCTTACCTTACTTTTTCACTTTTCTAAATACTTATTACTTCTCAAAGCATACTCCTTAAAACTGAAATTCTGTCTTCTATTCTTACTTTACTTCTTCACTTTTCTATAGGCTAACTTTCATCTACAAGCATATCTTAACAAAACGAATACAGATTCGTGTTAGTTATATTATTGCTAACATTTTGGATATTCTAACTTTTATTTTAGTGATTGCTACGAAAACTTATCATTAGATATTCTATTCTTACTTTACTTCATCACTTTTCTAAATACTTATTACTTCTCAAAGCATACTCCTTAAAACTGAAACTCTATCTTCTTTTCTTACCTTACTTTTTCACTTTTCTAAATACTTATTACTTCTCAAAGCATACTCCTTAAAACTGAAATTCTGTCTTCTATTCTTACTTTACTTCTTCACTTTTCTATAGGCTAACTTTCATCTACAAGCATATCTTAACAAAACGAATACAGATTCGTGTTAGTTATATTATTGCTAACATTTTGGATATTCTAACTTTTATTTTAGTGATTGCTACGAAAACTTATCATTAGATATTCTATTCTTACTTTACTTCATCACTTTTCTAAATACTTATTACTTCTCAAAGCATACTCCTTAAAACTGAAACTCTATCTTCTTTTCTTACTTTACTTCTTCACTTTTCTAAATACTTATTACTTCTCAAAGCATACTCCTTAAAACTGAAATTCTGTCTTCTATTCTTACTTTACTTCTTCACTTTTCTATAGGCTAACTTTCATCTACAAGCATATCTTAACAAAACGAATACAGATTCGTGTTAGTTATATTATTGCTAACATTTTGGATATTCTAACTTTTATTTTAGTGATTGCTACGAAAACTTATCATTAGATATTCTATTCTTACTTTACTTCATCACTTTTCTAAATACTTTACTTCTTCACTTTTCTATAGGCTAACTTTCATCTACAAGCATATCTTAACAAAACGAATACAGATTCGTGTTAGTTATATTATTGCTAACATTTTGGATATTCTAACTTTTATTTTAGTGATTGCTACGAAAACTTATCATTAGATATTCTATTCTTACTTTACTTCATCACTTTTCTAAATACTTATTACTTCTCAAAGCATACTCCTTAAAACTGAAACTCTATCTTCTTTTCTTACCTTACTTTTTCACTTTTCTAAATACTTATTACTTCTCAAAGCATACTCCTTAAAACTGAAATTCTGTCTTCTATTCTTACTTTACTTCTTCACTTTTCTATAGGCTAACTTTCATCTACAAGCATATCTTAACAAAACGAATACAGATTCGTGTTAGTTATATTATTGCTAACATTTTGGATATTCTAACTTTTATTTTAGTGATTGCTACGAAAACTTATCATTAGATATTCTATTCTTACTTTACTTCATCACTTTTCTAAATACTTATTACTTCTCAAAGCATACTCCTTAAAACTGAAACTCTATCTTCTTTTCTTACCTTACTTTTTCACTTTTCTAAATACTTATTACTTCTCAAAGCATACTCCTTAAAACTGAAATTCTGTCTTCTATTCTTACTTTACTTCTTCACTTTTCTATAGGCTAACTTTCATCTACAAGCATATCTTAACAAAACGAATACAGATTCGTGTTAGTTATATTATTGCTAACATTTTGGATATTCTAACTTTTATTTTAGTGATTGCTACGAAAACTTATCATTAGATATTCTATTCTTACTTTACTTCATCACTTTTCTAAATACTTATTACTTCTCAAAGCATACTCCTTAAAACTGAAACTCTATCTTCTTTTCTTACCTTACTTTTTCACTTTTCTAAATACTTATTACTTCTCAAAGCATACTCCTTAAAACTGAAATTCTGTCTTCTATTCTTACTTTACTTCTTCACTTTTCTATAGGCTAACTTTCATCTACAAGCATATCTTAACAAAACGAATACAGATTCGTGTTAGTTATATTATTGCTAACATTTTGGATATTCTAACTTTTATTTTAGTGATTGCTACGAAAACTTATCATTAGATATTCTATTCTTACTTTACTTCATCACTTTTCTAAATACTTATTACTTCTCAAAGCATACTCCTTAAAACTGAAACTCTATCTTCTTTTCTTACCTTACTTTTTCACTTTTCTAAATACTTATTACTTCTCAAAGCATACTCCTTAAAACTGAAATTCTGTCTTCTATTCTTACTTTACTTCTTCACTTTTCTATAGGCTAACTTTCATCTACAAGCATATCTTAACAAAACGAATACAGATTCGTGTTAGTTATATTATTGCTAACATTTTGGATATTCTAACTTTTATTTTAGTGATTGCTACGAAAACTTATCATTAGATATTCTATTCTTACTTTACTTCATCACTTTTCTAAATACTTATTACTTCTCAAAGCATACTCCTTAAAACTGAAACTCTATCTTCTTTTCTTACTTTACTTCTTCACTTTTCTAAATACTTATTACTTCTCAAAGCATACTCCTTAAAACTGAAATTCTGTCTTCTATTCTTACTTTACTTCTTCACTTTTCTATAGGCTAACTTTCATCTACAAGCATGTCTTAACAAACCGAATACAGATTCGTGTTAGTTATATTATTGCTAACATTTTGGATATTCTAACTTTTATTTTAGTGATTGCTACGAAAACTTATCATTAGATATTCTATTCTTACTTTACTTCATCACTTTTCTAAATACTTATTACTTCTCAAAGCATACTCCTTAAAACTGAAACTCTATCTTCTTTTCTTACTTTACTTCTTCACTTTTCTAAATACTTATTACTTCTCAAAGCATACTCCCTTAAAACTGAAATTCTGTCTTCTATTCTTACTTTACTTCTTCACTTTTCTATAGGCGTAACTTTTCATCTACAAGCATATCTTAACAAAACGAATACAGATTCGTGTTAGTTATATTATTGCTAACATTTTGGATATTCTAACTTTTATTTTAGTGATTGCTACGAAAACTTATCATTAGATATTTCTATTCTTACTTTACTTCATCACTTTTCTAAATACTTATTACTTCTCAAAGCATACTCCTTAAAACTGAAACTCTATCTTCTTTTCTTACCTTACTTTTTCACTTTTCTAAATACTTATTACTTCTCAAAGCATACTCCTTAAAACTGAAATTCTGTCTTCTATTCTTACTTTTACTTCTTCACTTTTCTATAGGCTAACTTTCATCTACAAGCATATCTTAACAAAACGAAATACAGATTCGTGTTAGTTATATTATTGCTAACATTTTGGATATTCTAACTTTTATTTTAGTGATTGCTACGAAAAACTTATCATTAGATATTCTATTCTTACTTTACTTCATCACTTTTCTAAATACTTATTACTTCTCAAAGCATACTCCTTAAAACTGAAACTCTATCTTCTTTTCTTACTTTACTTCTTCACTTTTCTATAGGCTAACTTTTCATCTACAAGCATATCTTAACAAAACGAATACAGATTCGTGTTAGTTATATTATTGCTAACATTTTGGATATTCTAACTTTTTATTTTAGTGATTGCTACGAAAACTTATCATTAGATATTCCTATTCTTACTTTACTTCATCACTTTTCTAAATACTTTATTACTTCTCAAAGCATACTCCTTAAAACTGAAACTCTATCTTCTTTTCTTACCTTACTTTTTCACTTTTCTAAATACTTATTACTTCTCAAGAGCATACTCCTTAAAACTGAAATTCTGTCTTCTATTCTTACTTTACTTCTTCACTTTTCTATAGGCTAACTTTTCATCTACAAGCATATCTTAAACAAAACGAAATACAGATTCGTGTTAGTTATTATTATTGCTAACATTTTGGATATTCTAACTTTTATTTTAGTGATTGCTACGAAAACTTATCATTAGATATTCTATTCTTACCTTTACTTCTTCACTTTTTCTAAATACTTATTACTTCTCAAAGCATTACTCCTTAAAACTGAAACTCTATCTTCTTTTTCTTACTTTACTTCTTCACTTTTCTAAATACTTATTACTTCTCAAAGCATACTCCTTAAAACTGAAATTCTTGTCCTTCTATTCTTACTTTACTTCTTCACTTTTCTATAGGCTAACTTTCATCTACAAGCATATCTTAACAAACCGAATACAGATTCGTGTTAGTTATATTATTGCTAACATTTTGGATATTCTAACTTTTATTTTAGTGATTGCTACGAAAACTTATCATTAGGATATTCTATTCTTACTTTAACTTCATCACTTTTCTAAATACTTATTACTTCTCAAAGCATACTCCTTAAAACTGAAACTCTATCTTCTTTTCTTACTTTACTTCTTCACTTTTCTAAATACTTATTACTTCTCAAAGCATACTCCTTAAAACTGAAATTCTGTCTTCTAATTCTTACTTTACTTCTTCACTTTTCTATAGGCTAACTTTTCATCTACAAGCATATCTTAACAAAACGAATACAGATTCGTGTTAGTTATATTATTGCTAACATTTTGGATATTCTAACTTTTATTTTAGTGATTGCTACGAAAACTTATCATTAGATATTCTATTCTTACTTTTACTTCATCACTTTTTCTAAATACTTATTACTTCTCAAAGCATACTCCTTAAAACTGAAACTCTATCTTCTTTTTCTTACCTTACTTTTTCACTTTTCTAAATACTTATTACTTCTCAAAGCATACTCCTTAAAACTGAAATTCTGTCTTCTATTCTTACTTTACTTCTTCACTTTTCTATAGGCTAACCTTTTCATCTACAAGCATATCTTAACAAAACGAATACAGATTCGTGTTAGTTATATTATTGCTAACATTTTTGGGATATTCTAACTTTTATTTTAGTGATTGCTACGAAAACTTATCATTAGATATTCTATTCTTACTTTACTTCATCACTTTTCTAAATACTTATTACTTCTCAAAGCATACTCCTTAAAACTGAAACTCTATCTTCTTTTCTTACTTTACTTTCTTCACTTTTCTAAATACTTATTACTTTCTCAAAGCATACTCCTTAAAAACTGAAATTCTGTCCTTCTAATCTTACTTTACTTCTTCACTTTTCTATAGGGCTAACTTTCATCTACAAGCATATCTTAACAAAACCGAATACAGATTCGTGTTAGTTTATATTATTGCTAACATTTTTGGATATTCTAACTTTTATTTTAGTGATTGCTACGAAAACTTATCATTAGATATTCTATTCTTACTTTACTTCATCACTTTTCTAAATACTTATTACTTCTCAAAGCATACTCCTTAAAACTGAAACTCTATCTTCTTTTCTTACTTTACTTCTTCACTTTTCTAAATACTTATTACTTCTCAAAGCATACTCCTTAAAACTGAAATTCTGTCTTCTATTCTTACTTTACTTCTTCACTTTTTCTATAGGCTAACTTTCATCTACAAGCATATCTTAACAAAACCGAATACAGATTCGTGTTAGTTATATTATTGCTAACATTTTGGATATTCTAACTTTTATTTTAGTGATTGCTACGAAAACTTATCATTAGAGTATTCTATTCTTACTTTACTTCATCACTTTTCTAAATACTTATTACTTCTCAAAGCATACTCCCTTAAAACTGAAACTCTATCTTCTTTTTCTTACTTTACTTCTTCACTTTTCTAAATACTTATTACTTCTCAAAGCATACTCCTTAAAACTGAAATTCTGTCTTCTATTCTTACTTTACTTCTTCACTTTTTCTATAGGCTAACTTTCATCTACAAGCATATCTTAACAAACCGAATACAGATTCGTGTTAGTTATATTATTGCTAACATTTTGGATATTCTAACTTTTATTTTAGTGATTGCTACGAAAACTTATCATTAGATTATTCTATTCTTACTTTACTTCATCACTTTTCTAAATACTTAATTACTTCTCAAAGCATACTCCTTAAAACTGAAACTCTATCTTCTTTTCTTACTTTACTTCTTCACTTTTCTAAATACTTATTACTTCTCAAAGCATACTCCTTAAAACTGAAATTCTGTCTTTCTATTCTTACTTTACTTCTTCACTTTTCTATAGGCTAACTTTCATCTACAAGCATATCTTAACAAACCGAATACAGATTCGTGTTAGTTATATTATTGCTAACATTTTGGATATTCTAACTTTTATTTTTAGTGATTGCTACGAAAACTTATCATTAGATATTCTATTCTTACTTTACTTCATCACTTTTCTAAATACTTATTACTTCTCAAAGCATACTCCTTAAAACTGAAACTCTATCTTCTTTTCTTACTTTACTTCTTCACTTTTCTAAATACTTTATACTTCTCAAAGCATACTCCTTAAAACTGAAATTCTGTCTTCTATTCTTACTTTACTTCTTCACTTTTTCTATAGGCTAACTTTCATCTACAAGCATATCTTAACAAAACGAATACAGATTCGTGTTAGTTATATTATTGCTAACATTTTGGATATTCTAACTTTTATTTTAGTGATTGCTACGAAAACTTATCATTAGATATTCTATTCTTACTTTTACTTCATCACTTTTCTAAATACTTATTACTTCTCAAAGCATACTCCTTAAAACTGAAACTCTATCTTCTTTTCTTACTTTACTTCTTCACTTTTCTAAATACTTATTACTTCTCAAAGCATACTCCTTAAAACTGAAATTCTGTCTTCTATTCTTACTTTACTTCTTCACTTTTCTATAGGCTAACTTTTCATCTACAAGCATATCTTAACAAAACGAATACAGATTCGTGTTAGTTATATTATTGCTAACATTTTTGGATATTCTAACTTTTATTTTAGTGATTGCTACGAAAACTTATCATTAGATATTCTATTCTTACTTTACTTCATCACTTTTCTAAATACTTATTACTTCTCAAAGCATACTCCTTAAACTGAAACTCTATCTTCTTTTCTTACCTTACTTTTTCACTTTTCTAAATACTTATTACTTCTCAAAGCATACTCCTTAAAACTGAAATTCTGTCTTCTATTCTTACTTTACTTCTTCACTTTTCTATAAGGCTAACTTTCATCTACAAGCATATCTTAACAAACCGAATACAGATTCGTGTTAGTTATATTATTGCTAACATTTTGGATATTCTAACTTTTATTTTAGTGATTGCTACGAAAACTTATCATTAGATATTCTATTCTTACTTTACTTCATCACTTTTCTAAATACTTATTACTTCTCAAAGCATACTCCTTAAAACTGAAACTCTATCTTCTTTTCTTACTTTACTTCTTCACTTTTCTAAATACTTATTACTTCTCAAAGCATACTCCTTAAAACTGAAATTCTGTCTTCTATTCTTAACTTTACTTCTTCACTTTTCTATAGGCTAACTTTCATCTACAAGCATGTCTTAACAAACCGAATACAGATTCGTGTTAGTTATATTATTGCTAACATTTTGGATATTCTAACTTTTATTTTTAGTGATTGCTACGAAAAACTTATCATTAGATATTCTATTCTTACTTTACTTCATCACTTTTCTAAATACTTATTACTTCTCAAAGCATACTCCTTAAAACTGAAACTCTATCTTCTTTTCTTACCTTACTTTTTCACTTTTCTAAATACTTATTACTTCTCAAAGCATACTCCTTAAAACTGAAATTCTGTCTTCTATTCTTACTTTACTTCTTCACTTTTCTATAGGCTAACTTTCATCTACAAGCATATCTTAACAAAACGAATACAGATTCGTGTTAGTTATATTATTGCTAACATTTTGGATATTCTAACTTTTATTTTAGTGATTGCTACGAAAACTTATCATTAGATATTCTATTCTTACTTTACTTCATCACTTTTCTAAATACTTATTACTTCTCAAAGCATACTCCTTAAAACTGAAACTCTATCTTCTTTTCTTACTTTACTTCTTCACTTTTCTAAATACTTATTACTTCTCAAAGCATACTCCTTAAAACTGAAAATTCTGTCTTCTATTCTTACTTTACTTTCTTCACTTTTCTATAGGCTAACTTTCATCTACAAGCATGTCTTAACAAACCGAATACAGATTCGTGTTAGTTATATTATTGCTAACATTTTGGATATTCTAACTTTTATTTTAGTGATTGCTACGAAAACTTATCATTAGATATTCTATTCTTACTTTACTTCATCACTTTTCTAAATACTTATTACTTCTCAAAGCATACTCCTTAAAACTGAAACTCTATCTTCTTTTTCTTACTTTACTTCTTCACTTTTCTAAATACTTATTACTTCTCAAAGCATACTCCTTAAAACTGAAATTCTGTCTTCTATTCTTACTTTACTTCTTCACTTTTCTATAGGCTAACTTTCATCTACAAGCATGTCTTAACAAACCGAATACAGATTCGTGTTAGTTATATTATTGCTAACATTTTGGATATTCTAACTTTTATTTTAGTGATTGCTACGAAAACTTATCATTAGATATTCTATTCTTACTTTACTTCATCACTTTTCTAAATACTTATTACTTCTCAAAGCATACTCCTTAAAACTGAAACTCTATCTTCTTTTCTTACTTTACTTCTTCACTTTTCTAAATACTTATTACTTCTCAAAGCATACTCCTTAAAACTGAAATTCTGTCTTCTATTCTTACTTTACTTCTTCACTTTTCTATAGGCTAACTTTCATCTACAAGCATATCTTAACAAAACGAATACAGATTCGTGTTAGTTATATTATTGCTAACATTTTGGATATTCTAACTTTTATTTTAGTGATTGCTACGAAAACTTATCATTAGATATTCTATTCTTACTTTACTTCATCACTTTTCTAAATACTATATTACTTCTCAAAGGCATACTCCTTAAAACTGAAACTCTATCTTCTTTTCTTACCTTACTTTTTCACTTTTCTAAATACTTATTACTTCTCAAAGCATACTCCTTAAAACTGAAATTCTGTCCTTCTATTCTTACTTTACTTCTTCACTTTTCTATAGGCTAACTTTCATCTACAAGCATATCTTAACAAAACGAATACAGATTCGTGTTAGTTATATTATTGCTAACATTTTGGATATTCTAACTTTTATTTTAGTGATTGCTACGAAAACTTATCATTAGATAATTCTATTCTTACTTTACTTCATCACTTTTTCTAAATACTTATTACTTCTCAAAGCATACTCCTTAAAACTGAAACTCTATCTTCTTTTCTTACCTTACTTTTTCACTTTTCTAAATACTTATTACTTCTCAAAAGCATACTCCTTAAAACTGAAATTCTGTCTTCTATTCTTACTTTACTTCTTCACTTTTCTATAGGCTAACTTTCATCTACAAGCATATCTTAACAAAACGAATACAGATTCGTGTTAGTTATATTATTGCTAACATTTTGGATATTCTAACTTTTTATTTTAGTGATTGCTACGAAAACTTATCATTAGATATTCTATTCTTACTTTACTTCATCACTTTTCTAAATACTTATTACTTCTCAAAGCATACTCCTTAAAACTGAAAACTCTATCTTCTTTTCTTACTTTACTTCTTCACTTTTCTAAATACTTATTACTTCTCAAAGCATACTCCTTAAAACTGAAATTCTGTCTTCTATTCTTACTTTACTTCTTCACTTTTCTATAGGCTAACTTTCATCTACAAGCATATCTTAACAAAACGAATACAGATTCGTGTTAGTTATATTATTGCTAACATTTTGGATATTCTAACTTTTATTTTAGTGATTGCTACGAAAACTTATCATTAGATATTCTATTCTTACTTTACTTCATCACTTTTCTAAATACTTATTACTTCTCAAAGCATACTCCTTAAAACTGAAAACTCTATCTTCTTTTCTTACCTTACTTTTTCACTTTTCTAAATACTTATTACTTCTCAAAGCATACTCCTTAAAACTGAAATTCTGTCTTCTATTCTTACTTTACTTCTTCACTTTTCTATAGGCTAACTTTCCATCTACAAGCATATCTTAACAAAACGAATACAGATTCGTGTTAGTTATATTATTGCTAACATTTTGGATATTCTAACTTTTTATTTTAGTGATTGCTACGAAAACTTATCATTAGATATTCTATTCTTACTTTACTTCATCACTTTTCTAAATACTTATTACTTCTCAAAGCATACTCCTTAAAACTGAAACTCTATCTTCTTTTCTTACCTTACTTTTTCACTTTTTCTAAATACTTATTACTTCTCAAAGCATACTCCTTAAAACTGAAATTCTGTCTTCTATTCTTACTTTACTTCTTCACTTTTCTATAGGCTAACTTTCATCTACAAGCATATCTTAACAAAACGAATACAGATTCGTGTTAGTTATATTATTGCTAACATTTTGGATATTCTAACTTTTATTTTAGGTGATTGCTACGAAAACTTATCATTAGATATTCTATTCTTACTTTACTTCATCACTTTTCTAAATTACTTATTACTTCTCAAAGCATACTCCTTAAAACTGAAACTCTATCTTCTTTTCTTACTTTACTTCTTCACTTTTCTAAATACTTATTACTTCTCAAAGCATACTCCTTAAAACTGAAATTCTGTCTTCTATTCTTACTTTACTTCTTCACTTTTCTATAGGCTAACTTTCATCTACAAGCATGTCTTAACAAACCGAATACAGATTCGTGTTAGTTATATTATTGCTAACATTTTGGATATTCTAACTTTTATTTTAGTGATTGCTACGAAAACTTATCATTAGATATTCTATTCTTACTTTACTTCATCACTTTTCTAAATACTTATTACTTCCTCAAAGCATACTCCTTAAAACTGAAAACTCTATCTTCTTTTTCTTACTTTACTTCTTCACTTTTCTAAATACTTATTACTTTCTCAAAGCATACTCCTTAAAACTGAAATTCTGTCTTCTATTCTTACTTTACTTCTTCACTTTTCTATAGGCTAACTTTCATCTACAAGCATGTCTTAACAAACCGAATACAGATTCGTGTTAGTTATATTATTGCTAACATTTTGGATATTCTAACTTTTATTTTAGTGATTGCTACGAAAACTTATCATTAGATTATTCTATTCTTACTTTACTTCATCACTTTTCTAAATACTTATTACTTCTCAAAGCATACTCCTTAAAACTGAAACTCTATCTTCTTTTCTTACTTTACTTCTTCACTTTTCTAAATACTTATTACTTCTCAAAGCATACTCCTTAAAACTGAAATTCTGTCTTCTATTCTTACTTTACTTCTTCACTTTTCTATAGGCTAAACTTTCATCTACAAGCATATCTTAACAAAACGAATACAGATTCGTGTTAGTTATATTATTGCTAACATTTTGGATATTCTAACTTTTATTTTAGTGATTGCTACGAAAACTTATCATTAGATATTCTATTCTTACTTTACTTCATCACTTTTCTAAATACTTATTACTTCTCAAAGCATACTCCTTAAAACTGAAACTCTATCTTCTTTTCTTACCTTACTTTTTCACTTTTCTAAATACTTATTACTTCTCAAAGCATACTCCTTAAAACTGAAATTCTGTCTTCTATTCTTACTTTACTTCTTCACTTTTCTATAGGCTAACTTTCATCTACAAGGCATATCTTAACAAAACGAATACAGATTCGTGTTAGTTATATTATTGCTAACATTTTTGGATATTCTAACTTTTATTTTAGTGATTGCTACGAAAAACTTATCATTAGATATTCTATTCTTACTTTACTTCATCACTTTTCTAAATACTTATTACTTCTCAAAGCATACTCCTTAAAACTGAAACTCTATCTTCTTTTCTTACCTTACTTTTTCACTTTTCTAAATACTTATTACTTCTCAAAGCATACTCCTTAAAACTGAAATTCTGTCTTCTATTCTTACTTTACTTCTTCACTTTTCTATAGGCTAACTTTCATCTACAAGCATATCTTAACAAAACGAATACAGATTCGTGTTAGTTATATTATTGCTAACATTTTGGATATTCTAACTTTTTATTTTAGTGATTGCTACGAAAACTTATCATTAGATATTCTATTCTTACTTTACTTCATCACTTTTCTAAATACTTATTACTTCTCAAAGCATACTCCCTTAAAACTGAAACTCTATCTTCTTTTCTTACCTTACTTTTTTCACTTTTCTAAATACTTATTACTTCTCAAAGCATACTCCTTAAAACTGAAATTCTGTCTTCTATTCTTACTTTACTTCTTCACTTTTTCTATAGGCTAACTTTCATCTACAAGCATATCTTAACCAAACGAATACAGATTCGTGTTAGTTATATTATTGCTAACATTTTGGATATTCTAACTTTTATTTTAGTGATTGCTACGAAAACTTATCATTAGATATTCTATTCTTACTTTACTTCATCACTTTTCTAAATACTTATTACTTCTCAAAGCATACTCCTTAAAACTGAAACTCTATCTTCTTTTCTTACCTTACTTTTTCACTTTTCTAAATACTTATTACTTCTCAAAGCATACTCCTTAAAACTGAAATTCTGTCTTCTATTCTTACTTTACTTCTTCACTTTTCTATAGGCTAACTTTCATCTACAAGCATATCTTAACAAAACGAATACAGATTCGTGTTAGTTATATT
Organism: Loxodes magnus; assembly: GCA_946699065.1. NCBI lineage: Eukaryota > Ciliophora > Karyorelictea > Loxodida > Loxodidae > Loxodes > Loxodes magnus. The sequence goes on along the minus strand of CAMPDV010001386.1, from coordinate 85,905 downwards.
ATTGCTAACATTTTGGATATTCTAACTTTTATTTTAGTGATTGCTACGAAAACTTATCATTAGATATTCTATTCTTACTTTACTTCATCACTTTTCTAAATACTTATTACTTCTCAAAGCATACTCCTTAAAACTGAAACTCTATCTTCTTTTCTTACTTTACTTCTTCACTTTTCTAAATACTTATTACTTCTCAAAGCATACTCCTTAAAACTGAAATTCTGTCTTCTATTCTTACTTTACTTCTTCACTTTTCTATAGGCTAACTTTCATCTACAAGCATATCTTAACAAAACGAATACAGATTCGTGTTAGTTATATTATTGCTAACATTTTGGATATTCTAACTTTTATTTTAGTGATTGCTACGAAAACTTATCATTAGATATTCTATTCTTACTTTACTTCATCACTTTTCTAAATACTTATTACTTCTCAAAGCATACTCCTTAAAACTGAAACTCTATCTTCTTTTCTTACCTTACTTTTTCACTTTTCTAAATACTTATTACTTCTCAAAGCATACTCCTTAAAACTGAAATTCTGTCTTCTATTCTTACTTTACTTCTTCACTTTTCTATAGGCTAACTTTCATCTACAAGCATATCTTAACAAAACGAATACAGATTCGTGTTAGTTATATTATTGCTAACATTTTGGATATTCTAACTTTTATTTTAGTGATTGCTACGAAAACTTATCATTAGATATTCTATTCTTACTTTACTTCATCACTTTTCTAAATACTTATTACTTCTCAAAGCATACTCCTTAAAACTGAAACTCTATCTTCTTTTCTTACCTTACTTTTTCACTTTTCTAAATACTTATTACTTCTCAAAGCATACTCCTTAAAACTGAAATTCTGTCTTCTATTCTTACTTTACTTCTTCACTTTTCTATAGGCTAACTTTCATCTACAAGCATATCTTAACAAAACGAATACAGATTCGTGTTAGTTATATTATTGCTAACATTTTGGATATTCTAACTTTTATTTTAGTGATTGCTACGAAAACTTATCATTAGATATTCTATTCTTACTTTACTTCATCACTTTTCTAAATACTTATTACTTCTCAAAGCATACTCCTTAAAACTGAAACTCTATCTTCTTTTCTTACTTTACTTCTTCACTTTTCTATAGGCTAACTTTCATCTACAAGCATATCTTAACAAAACGAATACAGATTCGTGTTAGTTATATTATTGCTAACATTTTGGATATTCTAACTTTTATTTTAGTGATTGCTACGAAAACTTATCATTAGATATTCTATTCTTACTTTACTTCATCACTTTTCTAAATACTTATTACTTCTCAAAGCATACTCCTTAAAACTGAAACTCTATCTTCTTTTCTTACCTTACTTTTTCACTTTTCTAAATACTTATTACTTCTCAAAGCATACTCCTTAAAACTGAAACTCTATCTTCTTTTCTTACTTTACTTCTTCACTTTTCTATAGGCTAACTTTCATCTACAAGCATATCTTAACAAAACGAATACAGATTCGTGTTAGTTATATTATTGCTAACATTTTGGATATTCTAACTTTTATTTTAGTGATTGCTACGAAAACTTATCATTAGATATTCTATTCTTACTTTACTTCATCACTTTTCTAAATACTTATTACTTCTCAAAGCATACTCCTTAAAACTGAAACTCTATCTTCTTTTCTTACCTTACTTTTTCACTTTTCTAAATACTTATTACTTCTCAAAGCATACTCCTTAAAACTGAAACTCTATCTTCTTTTCTTACTTTACTTCTTCACTTTTCTATAGGCTAACTTTCATCTACAAGCATATCTTAACAAAACGAATACAGATTCGTGTTAGTTATATTATTGCTAACATTTTGGATATTCTAACTTTTATTTTAGTGATTGCTACGAAAACTTATCATTAGATATTCTATTCTTACTTTACTTCATCACTTTTCTAAATACTTATTACTTCTCAAAGCATACTCCTTAAAACTGAAACTCTATCTTCTTTTCTTACCTTACTTTTTCACTTTTCTAAATACTTATTACTTCTCAAAGCATACTCCTTAAAACTGAAACTCTATCTTCTTTTCTTACTTTACTTCTTCACTTTTCTATAGGCTAACTTTCATCTACAAGCATATCTTAACAAAACGAATACAGATTCGTGTTAGTTATATTATTGCTAACATTTTGGATATTCTAACTTTTATTTTAGTGATTGCTACGAAAACTTATCATTAGATATTCTATTCTTACTTTACTTCATCACTTTTCTAAATACTTATTACTTCTCAAAGCATACTCCTTAAAACTGAAACTCTATCTTCTTTTCTTACCTTACTTTTTCACTTTTCTAAATACTTATTACTTCTCAAAGCATACTCCTTAAAACTGAAATTCTGTCTTCTATTCTTACTTTACTTCTTCACTTTTCTATAGGCTAACTTTCATCTACAAGCATGTCTTAACAAACCGAATACAGATTCGTGTTAGTTATATTATTGCTAACATTTTGGATATTCTAACTTTTATTTTAGTGATTGCTACGAAAACTTATCATTAGATATTCTATTCTTACTTTACTTCATCACTTTTCTAAATACTTATTACTTCTCAAAGCATACTCCTTAAAACTGAAACTCTATCTTCTTTTCTTACCTTACTTTTTCACTTTTCTAAATACTTATTACTTCTCAAAGCATACTCCTTAAAACTGAAACTCTATCTTCTTTTCTTACTTTACTTCTTCACTTTTCTATAGGCTAACTTTCATCTACAAGCATATCTTAACAAAACGAATACAGATTCGTGTTAGTTATATTATTGCTAACATTTTGGATATTCTAACTTTTATTTTAGTGATTGCTACGAAAACTTATCATTAGATATTCTATTCTTACTTTACTTCATCACTTTTCTAAATACTTATTACTTCTCAAAGCATACTCCTTAAAACTGAAACTCTATCTTCTTTTCTTACCTTACTTTTTCACTTTTCTAAATACTTATTACTTCTCAAAGCATACTCCTTAAAACTGAAACTCTATCTTCTTTTCTTACTTTACTTCTTCACTTTTCTATAGGCTAACTTTCATCTACAAGCATATCTTAACAAAACGAATACAGATTCGTGTTAGTTATATTATTGCTAACATTTTGGATATTCTAACTTTTATTTTAGTGATTGCTACGAAAACTTATCATTAGATATTCTATTCTTACTTTACTTCATCACTTTTCTAAATACTTATTACTTCTCAAAGCATACTCCTTAAAACTGAAACTCTATCTTCTTTTCTTACTTTACTTCTTCACTTTTCTATAGGCTAACTTTCATCTACAAGCATATCTTAACAAAACGAATACAGATTCGTGTTAGTTATATTATTGCTAACATTTTGGATATTCTAACTTTTATTTTAGTGATTGCTACGAAAACTTATCATTAGATATTCTATTCTTACTTTACTTCATCACTTTTCTAAATACTTATTACTTCTCAAAGCATACTCCTTAAAACTGAAACTCTATCTTCTTTTCTTACTTTACTTCTTCACTTTTCTATAGGCTAACTTTCATCTACAAGCATATCTTAACAAAACGAATACAGATTCGTGTTAGTTATATTATTGCTAACATTTTGGATATTCTAACTTTTATTTTAGTGATTGCTACGAAAACTTATCATTAGATATTCTATTCTTACTTTACTTCTTCACTTTTCTAAATACTTATTACTTCTCAAAGCATACTCCTTAAAACTGAAATTCTGTCTTCTATTCTTACTTTACTTCTTCACTTTTCTATAGGCTAACTTTCATCTACAAGCATGTCTTAACAAACCGAATACAGATTCGTGTTAGTTATATTATTGCTAACATTTTGGATATTCTAACTTTTATTTTAGTGATTGCTACGAAAACTTATCATTAGATATTCTATTCTTACTTTACTTCATCACTTTTCTAAATACTTATTACTTCTCAAAGCATACTCCTTAAAACTGAAACTCTATCTTTTTTTCTTACTTTACTTCTTCACTTTTCTAAATACTTATTACTTCTCAAAGCATACTCCTTAAAACTGAAATTCTGTCTTCTATTCTTACTTTACTTCTTCACTTTTCTATAGGCTAACTTTCATCTACAAGCATGTCTTAACAAACCGAATACAGATTCGTGTTAGTTATATTATTGCTAACATTTTGGATATTCTAACTTTTATTTTAGTGATTGCTACGAAAACTTATCATTAGATATTCTATTCTTACTTTACTTCATCACTTTTCTAAATACTTATTACTTCTCAAAGCATACTCCTTAAAACTGAAACTCTATCTTCTTTTCTTACCTTACTTTTTCACTTTTCTAAATACTTATTACTTCTCAAAGCATACTCCTTAAAACTGAAATTCTGTCTTCTATTCTTACTTTACTTCTTCACTTTTCTATAGGCTAACTTTCATCTACAAGCATATCTTAACAAAACGAATACAGATTCGTGTTAGTTATATTATTGCTAACATTTTGGATATTCTAACTTTTATTTTAGTGATTGCTACGAAAACTTATCATTAGATATTCTATTCTTACTTTACTTCATCACTTTTCTAAATACTTATTACTTCTCAAAGCATACTCCTTAAAACTGAAACTCTATCTTCTTTTCTTACTTTACTTCTTCACTTTTCTAAATACTTATTACTTCTCAAAGCATACTCCTTAAAACTGAAATTCTGTCTTCTATTCTTACTTTACTTCTTCACTTTTCTATAGGCTAACTTTCATCTACAAGCATGTCTTAACAAACCGAATACAGATTCGTGTTAGTTATATTATTGCTAACATTTTGGATATTCTAACTTTTATTTTAGTGATTGCTACGAAAACTTATCATTAGATATTCTATTCTTACTTTACTTCATCACTTTTCTAAATACTTATTACTTCTCAAAGCATACTCCTTAAAACTGAAACTCTATCTTCTTTTCTTACTTTACTTCTTCACTTTTCTAAATACTTATTACTTCTCAAAGCATACTCCTTAAAACTGAAATTCTGTCTTCTATTCTTACTTTACTTCTTCACTTTTCTATAGGCTAACTTTCATCTACAAGCATGTCTTAACAAACCGAATACAGATTCGTGTTAGTTATATTATTGCTAACATTTTGGATATTCTAACTTTTATTTTAGTGATTGCTACGAAAACTTATCATTAGATATTCTATTCTTACTTTACTTCATCACTTTTCTAAATACTTATTACTTCTCAAAGCATACTCCTTAAAACTGAAACTCTATCTTCTTTTCTTACTTTACTTCTTCACTTTTCTAAATACTTATTACTTCTCAAAGCATACTCCTTAAAACTGAAATTCTGTCTTCTATTCTTACTTTACTTCTTCACTTTTCTATAGGCTAACTTTCATCTACAAGCATGTCTTAACAAACCGAATACAGATTCGTGTTAGTTATATTATTGCTAACATTTTGGATATTCTAACTTTTATTTTAGTGATTGCTACGAAAACTTATCATTAGATATTCTATTCTTACTTTACTTCATCACTTTTCTAAATACTTATTACTTCTCAAAGCATACTCCTTAAAACTGAAATTCTGTCTTCTATTCTTACTTTACTTCTTCACTTTTCTATAGGCTAACTTTCATCTACAAGCATGTCTTAACAAACCGAATACAGATTCGTGTTAGTTATATTATTGCTAACATTTTGGATATTCTAACTTTTATTTTAGTGATTGCTACGAAAACTTATCATTAGATATTCTATTCTTACTTTACTTCATCACTTTTCTAAATACTTATTACTTCTCAAAGCATACTCCTTAAAACTGAAACTCTATCTTCTTTTCTTACTTTACTTCTTCACTTTTCTAAATACTTATTACTTCTCAAAGCATACTCCTTAAAACTGAAATTCTGTCTTCTATTCTTACTTTACTTCTTCACTTTTCTATAGGCTAACTTTCATCTACAAGCATGTCTTAACAAACCGAATACAGATTCGTGTTAGTTATATTATTGCTAACATTTTGGATATTCTAACTTTTATTTTAGTGATTGCTACGAAAACTTATCATTAGATATTCTATTCTTACTTTACTTCATCACTTTTCTAAATACTTATTACTTCTCAAAGCATACTCCTTAAAACTGAAATTCTGTCTTCTATTCTTACTTTACTTCTTCACTTTTCTATAGGCTAACTTTCATCTACAAGCATATCTTAACAAAACGAATACAGATTCGTGTTAGTTATATTATTGCTAACATTTTGGATATTCTAACTTTTATTTTAGTGATTGCTACGAAAACTTATCATTAGATATTCTATTCTTACTTTACTTCATCACTTTTCTAAATACTTATTACTTCTCAAAGCATACTCCTTAAAACTGAAACTCTATCTTCTTTTCTTACCTTACTTCTTCACTTTTCTATAGGCTAACTTTCATCTACAAGCATATCTTAACAAAACGAATACAGATTCGTGTTAGTTATATTATTGCTAACATTTTGGATATTCTAACTTTTATTTTAGTGATTGCTACGAAAACTTATCATTAGATATTCTATTCTTACTTTACTTCATCACTTTTCTAAATACTTATTACTTCTCAAAGCATACTCCTTAAAACTGAAACTCTATCTTCTTTTCTTACTTTACTTCTTCACTTTTCTAAATACTTATTACTTCTCAAAGCATACTCCTTAAAACTGAAATTCTGTCTTCTATTCTTACTTTACTTCTTCACTTTTCTATAGGCTAACTTTCATCTACAAGCATGTCTTAACAAACCGAATACAGATTCGTGTTAGTTATATTATTGCTAACATTTTGGATATTCTAACTTTTATTTTAGTGATTGCTACGAAAACTTATCATTAGATATTCTATTCTTACTTTACTTCATCACTTTTCTAAATACTTATTACTTCTCAAAGCATACTCCTTAAAACTGAAATTCTGTCTTCTATTCTTACTTTACTTCTTCACTTTTCTATAGGCTAACTTTCATCTACAAGCATATCTTAACAAAACGAATACAGATTCGTGTTAGTTATATTATTGCTAACATTTTGGATATTCTAACTTTTATTTTAGTGATTGCTACGAAAACTTATCATTAGATATTCTATTCTTACTTTACTTCATCACTTTTCTAAATACTTATTACTTCTCAAAGCATACTCCTTAAAACTGAAACTCTATCTTCTTTTCTTACTTTACTTCTTCACTTTTCTAAATACTTATTACTTCTCAAAGCATACTCCTTAAAACTGAAATTCTGTCTTCTATTCTTACTTTACTTCTTCACTTTTCTATAGGCTAACTTTCATCTACAAGCATATCTTAACAAAACGAATACAGATTCGTGTTAGTTATATTATTGCTAACATTTTGGATATTCTAACTTTTATTTTAGTGATTGCTACGAAAACTTATCATTAGATATTCTATTCTTACTTTACTTCATCACTTTTCTAAATACTTATTACTTCTCAAAGCATACTCCTTAAAACTGAAACTCTATCTTCTTTTCTTACCTTACTTCTTCACTTTTCTATAGGCTAACTTTCATCTACAAGCATATCTTAACAAAACGAATACAGATTCGTGTTAGTTATATTATTGCTAACATTTTGGATATTCTAACTTTTATTTTAGTGATTGCTACGAAAACTTATCATTAGATATTCTATTCTTACTTTACTTCATCACTTTTCTAAATACTTATTACTTCTCAAAGCATACTCCTTAAAACTGAAACTCTATCTTCTTTTCTTACTTTACTTCTTCACTTTTCTAAATACTTATTACTTCTCAAAGCATACTCCTTAAAACTGAAATTCTGTCTTCTATTCTTACTTTACTTCTTCACTTTTCTATAGGCTAACTTTCATCTACAAGCATGTCTTAACAAACCGAATACAGATTCGTGTTAGTTATATTATTGCTAACATTTTGGATATTCTAACTTTTATTTTAGTGATTGCTACGAAAACTTATCATTAGATATTCTATTCTTACTTTACTTCATCACTTTTCTAAATACTTATTACTTCTCAAAGCATACTCCTTAAAACTGAAATTCTGTCTTCTATTCTTACTTTACTTCTTCACTTTTCTATAGGCTAACTTTCATCTACAAGCATATCTTAACAAAACGAATACAGATTCGTGTTAGTTATATTATTGCTAACATTTTGGATATTCTAACTTTTATTTTAGTGATTGCTACGAAAACTTATCATTAGATATTCTATTCTTACTTTACTTCATCACTTTTCTAAATACTTATTACTTCTCAAAGCATACTCCTTAAAACTGAAACTCTATCTTCTTTTCTTACTTTACTTCTTCACTTTTCTAAATACTTATTACTTCTCAAAGCATACTCCTTAAAACTGAAATTCTGTCTTCTATTCTTACTTTACTTCTTCACTTTTCTATAGGCTAACTTTCATCTACAAGCATGTCTTAACAAACCGAATACAGATTCGTGTTAGTTATATTATTGCTAACATTTTGGATATTCTAACTTTTATTTTAGTGATTGCTACGAAAACTTATCATTAGATATTCTATTCTTACTTTACTTCATCACTTTTCTAAATACTTATTACTTCTCAAAGCATACTCCTTAAAACTGAAATTCTGTCTTCTATTCTTACTTTACTTCTTCACTTTTCTATAGGCTAACTTTCATCTACAAGCATATCTTAACAAAACGAATACAGATTCGTGTTAGTTATATTATTGCTAACATTTTGGATATTCTAACTTTTATTTTAGTGATTGCTACGAAAACTTATCATTAGATATTCTATTCTTACTTTACTTCATCACTTTTCTAAATACTTATTACTTCTCAAAGCATACTCCTTAAAACTGAAATTCTGTCTTCTATTCTTACTTTACTTCTTCACTTTTCTATAGGCTAACTTTCATCTACAAGCATATCTTAACAAAACGAATACAGATTCGTGTTAGTTATATTATTGCTAACATTTTGGATATTCTAACTTTTATTTTAGTGATTGCTACGAAAACTTATCATTAGATATTCTATTCTTACTTTACTTCATCACTTTTCTAAATACTTATTACTTCTCAAAGCATACTCCTTAAAACTGAAACTCTATCTTCTTTTCTTACTTTACTTCTTCACTTTTCTAAATACTTATTACTTCTCAAAGCATACTCCTTAAAACTGAAATTCTGTCTTCTATTCTTACTTTACTTCTTCACTTTTCTATAGGCTAACTTTCATCTACAAGCATGTCTTAACAAACCGAATACAGATTCGTGTTAGTTATATTATTGCTAACATTTTGGATATTCTAACTTTTATTTTAGTGATTGCTACGAAAACTTATCATTAGATATTCTATTCTTACTTTACTTCATCACTTTTCTAAATACTTATTACTTCTCAAAGCATACTCCTTAAAACTGAAATTCTGTCTTCTATTCTTACTTTACTTCTTCACTTTTCTATAGGCTAACTTTCATCTACAAGCATATCTTAACAAAACGAATACAGATTCGTGTTAGTTATATTATTGCTAACATTTTGGATATTCTAACTTTTATTTTAGTGATTGCTACGAAAACTTATCATTAGATATTCTATTCTTACTTTACTTCATCACTTTTCTAAATACTTATTACTTCTCAAAGCATACTCCTTAAAACTGAAACTCTATCTTCTTTTCTTACTTTACTTCTTCACTTTTCTAAATACTTATTACTTCTCAAAGCATACTCCTTAAAACTGAAATTCTGTCTTCTATTCTTACTTTACTTCTTCACTTTTCTATAGGCTAACTTTCATCTACAAGCATGTCTTAACAAACCGAATACAGATTCGTGTTAGTTATATTATTGCTAACATTTTGGATATTCTAACTTTTATTTTAGTGATTGCTACGAAAACTTATCATTAGATATTCTATTCTTACTTTACTTCATCACTTTTCTAAATACTTATTACTTCTCAAAGCATACTCCTTAAAACTGAAACTCTATCTTCTTTTCTTACTTTACTTCTTCACTTTTCTAAATACTTATTACTTCTCAAAGCATACTCCTTAAAACTGAAATTCTGTCTTCTATTCTTACTTTACTTCTTCACTTTTCTATAGGCTAACTTTCATCTACAAGCATGTCTTAACAAACCGAATACAGATTCGTGTTAGTTATATTATTGCTAACATTTTGGATATTCTAACTTTTATTTTAGTGATTGCTACGAAAACTTATCATTAGATATTCTATTCTTACTTTACTTCATCACTTTTCTAAATACTTATTACTTCTCAAAGCATACTCCTTAAAACTGAAACTCTATCTTCTTTTCTTACCTTACTTTTTCACTTTTCTAAATACTTATTACTTCTCAAAGCATACTCCTTAAAACTGAAATTCTGTCTTCTATTCTTACTTTACTTCTTCACTTTTCTATAGGCTAACTTTCATCTACAAGCATATCTTAACAAAACGAATACAGATTCGTGTTAGTTATATTATTGCTAACATTTTGGATATTCTAACTTTTATTTTAGTGATTGCTACGAAAACTTATCATTAGATATTCTATTCTTACTTTACTTCATCACTTTTCTAAATACTTATTACTTCTCAAAGCATACTCCTTAAAACTGAAACTCTATCTTCTTTTCTTACTTTACTTCTTCACTTTTCTAAATACTTATTACTTCTCAAAGCATACTCCTTAAAACTGAAATTCTGTCTTCTATTCTTACTTTACTTCTTCACTTTTCTATAGGCTAACTTTCATCTACAAGCATGTCTTAACAAACCGAATACAGATTCGTGTTAGTTATATTATTGCTAACATTTTGGATATTCTAACTTTTATTTTAGTGATTGCTACGAAAACTTATCATTAGATATTCTATTCTTACTTTACTTCATCACTTTTCTAAATACTTATTACTTCTCAAAGCATACTCCTTAAAACTGAAATTCTGTCTTCTATTCTTACTTTACTTCTTCACTTTTCTATAGGCTAACTTTCATCTACAAGCATATCTTAACAAAACGAATACAGATTCGTGTTAGTTATATTATTGCTAACATTTTGGATATTCTAACTTTTATTTTAGTGATTGCTACGAAAACTTATCATTAGATATTCTATTCTTACTTTACTTCATCACTTTTCTAAATACTTATTACTTCTCAAAGCATACTCCTTAAAACTGAAACTCTATCTTCTTTTCTTACTTTACTTCTTCACTTTTCTATAGGCTAACTTTCATCTACAAGCATGTCTTAACAAACCGAATACAGATTCGTGTTAGTTATATTATTGCTAACATTTTGGATATTCTAACTTTTATTTTAGTGATTGCTACGAAAACTTATCATTAGATATTCTATTCTTACTTTACTTCATCACTTTTCTAAATACTTATTACTTCTCAAAGCATACTCCTTAAAACTGAAACTCTATCTTCTTTTCTTACTTTACTTCTTCACTTTTCTAAATACTTATTACTTCTCAAAGCATACTCCTTAAAACTGAAATTCTGTCTTCTATTCTTACTTTACTTCTTCACTTTTCTATAGGCTAACTTTCATCTACAAGCATGTCTTAACAAACCGAATACAGATTCGTGTTAGTTATATTATTGCTAACATTTTGGATATTCTAACTTTTATTTTAGTGATTGCTACGAAAACTTATCATTAGATATTCTATTCTTACTTTACTTCATCACTTTTCTAAATACTTATTACTTCTCAAAGCATACTCCTTAAAACTGAAATTCTGTCTTCTATTCTTACTTTACTTCTTCACTTTTCTATAGGCTAACTTTCATCTACAAGCATATCTTAACAAACCGAATACAGATTCGTGTTAGTTATATTATTGCTAACATTTTGGATATTCTAACTTTTATTTTAGTGATTGCTACGAAAACTTATCATTAGATATTCTATTCTTACTTTACTTCATCACTTTTCTAAATACTTATTACTTCTCAAAGCATACTCCTTAAAACTGAAATTCTGTCTTCTATTCTTACTTTACTTCTTCACTTTTCTATAGGCTAACTTTCATCTACAAGCATATCTTAACAAAACGAATACAGATTCGTGTTAGTTATATTATTGCTAACATTTTGGATATTCTAACTTTTATTTTAGTGATTGCTACGAAAACTTATCATTAGATATTCTATTCTTACTTTACTTCATCACTTTTCTAAATACTTATTACTTCTCAAAGCATACTCCTTAAAACTGAAACTCTATCTTCTTTTCTTACCTTACTTCTTCACTTTTCTATAGGCTAACTTTCATCTACAAGCATATCTTAACAAAACGAATACAGATTCGTGTTAGTTATATTATTGCTAACATTTTGGATATTCTAACTTTTATTTTAGTGATTGCTACGAAAACTTATCATTAGATATTCTATTCTTACTTTACTTCATCACTTTTCTAAATACTTATTACTTCTCAAAGCATACTCCTTAAAACTGAAACTCTATCTTCTTTTCTTACCTTACTTTTTCACTTTTCTAAATACTTATTACTTCTCAAAGCATACTCCTTAAAACTGAAACTCTATCTTCTTTTCTTACTTTACTTCTTCACTTTTCTATAGGCTAACTTTCATCTACAAGCATATCTTAACAAAACGAATACAGATTCGTGTTAGTTATATTATTGCTAACATTTTGGATATTCTAACTTTTATTTTAGTGATTGCTACGAAAACTTATCATTAGATATTCTATTCTTACTTTACTTCATCACTTTTCTAAATACTTATTACTTCTCAAAGCATACTCCTTAAAACTGAAATTCTGTCTTCTATTCTTACTTTACTTCTTCACTTTTCTATAGGCTAACTTTCATCTACAAGCATGTCTTAACAAACCGAATACAGATTCGTGTTAGTTATATTATTGCTAACATTTTGGATATTCTAACTTTTATTTTAGTGATTGCTACGAAAACTTATCATTAGATATTCTATTCTTACTTTACTTCATCACTTTTCTAAATACTTATTACTTCTCAAAGCATACTCCTTAAAACTGAAACTCTATCTTCTTTTCTTACCTTACTTTTTCACTTTTCTAAATACTTATTACTTCTCAAAGCATACTCCTTAAAACTGAAATTCTGTCTTCTATTCTTACTTTACTTCTTCACTTTTCTATAGGCTAACTTTCATCTACAAGCATATCTTAACAAAACGAATACAGATTCGTGTTAGTTATATTATTGCTAACATTTTGGATATTCTAACTTTTATTTTAGTGATTGCTACGAAAACTTATCATTAGATATTCTATTCTTACTTTACTTCATCACTTTTCTAAATACTTATTACTTCTCAAAGCATACTCCTTAAAACTGAAACTCTATCTTCTTTTCTTACTTTACTTCTTCACTTTTCTAAATACTTATTACTTCTCAAAGCATACTCCTTAAAACTGAAATTCTGTCTTCTATTCTTACTTTACTTCTTCACTTTTCTATAGGCTAACTTTCATCTACAAGCATGTCTTAACAAACCGAATACAGATTCGTGTTAGTTATATTATTGCTAACATTTTGGATATTCTAACTTTTATTTTAGTGATTGCTACGAAAACTTATCATTAGATATTCTATTCTTACTTTACTTCATCACTTTTCTAAATACTTATTACTTCTCAAAGCATACTCCTTAAAACTGAAACTCTATCTTCTTTTCTTACTTTACTTCTTCACTTTTCTAAATACTTATTACTTCTCAAAGCATACTCCTTAAAACTGAAATTCTGTCTTCTATTCTTACTTTACTTCTTCACTTTTCTATAGGCTAACTTTCATCTACAAGCATGTCTTAACAAACCGAATACAGATTCGTGTTAGTTATATTATTGCTAACATTTTGGATATTCTAACTTTTATTTTAGTGATTGCTACGAAAACTTATCATTAGATATTCTATTCTTACTTTACTTCATCACTTTTCTAAATACTTATTACTTCTCAAAGCATACTCCTTAAAACTGAAATTCTGTCTTCTATTCTTACTTTACTTCTTCACTTTTCTATAGGCTAACTTTCATCTACAAGCATATCTTAACAAAACGAATACAGATTCGTGTTAGTTATATTATTGCTAACATTTTGGATATTCTAACTTTTATTTTAGTGATTGCTACGAAAACTTATCATTAGATATTCTATTCTTACTTTACTTCATCACTTTTCTAAATACTTATTACTTCTCAAAGCATACTCCTTAAAACTGAAATTCTGTCTTCTATTCTTACTTTACTTCTTCACTTTTCTATAGGCTAACTTTCATCTACAAGCATGTCTTAACAAACCGAATACAGATTCGTGTTAGTTATATTATTGCTAACATTTTGGATATTCTAACTTTTATTTTAGTGATTGCTACGAAAACTTATCATTAGATATTCTATTCTTACTTTACTTCATCACTTTTCTAAATACTTATTACTTCTCAAAGCATACTCCTTAAAACTGAAATTCTGTCTTCTATTCTTACTTTACTTCTTCACTTTTCTATAGGCTAACTTTCATCTACAAGCATGTCTTAACAAACCGAATACAGATTCGTGTTAGTTATATTATTGCTAACATTTTGGATATTCTAACTTTTATTTTAGTGATTGCTACGAAAACTTATCATTAGATATTCTATTCTTACTTTACTTCATCACTTTTCTAAATACTTATTACTTCTCAAAGCATACTCCTTAAAACTGAAACTCTATCTTCTTTTCTTACCTTACTTTTTCACTTTTCTAAATACTTATTACTTCTCAAAGCATACTCCTTAAAACTGAAATTCTGTCTTCTATTCTTACTTTACTTCTTCACTTTTCTATAGGCTAACTTTCATCTACAAGCATATCTTAACAAAACGAATACAGATTCGTGTTAGTTATATTATTGCTAACATTTTGGATATTCTAACTTTTATTTTAGTGATTGCTACGAAAACTTATCATTAGATATTCTATTCTTACTTTACTTCATCACTTTTCTAAATACTTATTACTTCTCAAAGCATACTCCTTAAAACTGAAACTCTATCTTCTTTTCTTACCTTACTTCTTCACTTTTCTATAGGCTAACTTTCATCTACAAGCATATCTTAACAAAACGAATACAGATTCGTGTTAGTTATATTATTGCTAACATTTTGGATATTCTAACTTTTATTTTAGTGATTGCTACGAAAACTTATCATTAGATATTCTATTCTTACTTTACTTCATCACTTTTCTAAATACTTATTACTTCTCAAAGCATACTCCTTAAAACTGAAACTCTATCTTCTTTTCTTACCTTACTTTTTCACTTTTCTAAATACTTATTACTTCTCAAAGCATACTCCTTAAAACTGAAACTCTATCTTCTTTTCTTACTTTACTTCTTCACTTTTCTATAGGCTAACTTTCATCTACAAGCATATCTTAACAAAACGAATACAGATTCGTGTTAGTTATATTATTGCTAACATTTTGGATATTCTAACTTTTATTTTAGTGATTGCTACGAAAACTTATCATTAGATATTCTATTCTTACTTTACTTCATCACTTTTCTAAATACTTATTACTTCTCAAAGCATACTCCTTAAAACTGAAATTCTGTCTTCTATTCTTACTTTACTTCTTCACTTTTCTATAGGCTAACTTTCATCTACAAGCATGTCTTAACAAACCGAATACAGATTCGTGTTAGTTATATTATTGCTAACATTTTGGATATTCTAACTTTTATTTTAGTGATTGCTACGAAAACTTATCATTAGATATTCTATTCTTACTTTACTTCATCACTTTTCTAAATACTTATTACTTCTCAAAGCATACTCCTTAAAACTGAAACTCTATCTTCTTTTCTTACCTTACTTTTTCACTTTTCTAAATACTTATTACTTCTCAAAGCATACTCCTTAAAACTGAAATTCTGTCTTCTATTCTTACTTTACTTCTTCACTTTTCTATAGGCTAACTTTCATCTACAAGCATATCTTAACAAAACGAATACAGATTCGTGTTAGTTATATTATTGCTAACATTTTGGATATTCTAACTTTTATTTTAGTGATTGCTACGAAAACTTATCATTAGATATTCTATTCTTACTTTACTTCATCACTTTTCTAAATACTTATTACTTCTCAAAGCATACTCCTTAAAACTGAAACTCTATCTTCTTTTCTTACTTTACTTCTTCACTTTTCTAAATACTTATTACTTCTCAAAGCATACTCCTTAAAACTGAAATTCTGTCTTCTATTCTTACTTTACTTCTTCACTTTTCTATAGGCTAACTTTCATCTACAAGCATGTCTTAACAAACCGAATACAGATTCGTGTTAGTTATATTATTGCTAACATTTTGGATATTCTAACTTTTATTTTAGTGATTGCTACGAAAACTTATCATTAGATATTCTATTCTTACTTTACTTCATCACTTTTCTAAATACTTATTACTTCTCAAAGCATACTCCTTAAAACTGAAACTCTATCTTCTTTTCTTACTTTACTTCTTCACTTTTCTAAATACTTATTACTTCTCAAAGCATACTCCTTAAAACTGAAATTCTGTCTTCTATTCTTACTTTACTTCTTCACTTTTCTATAGGCTAACTTTCATCTACAAGCATGTCTTAACAAACCGAATACAGATTCGTGTTAGTTATATTATTGCTAACATTTTGGATATTCTAACTTTTATTTTAGTGATTGCTACGAAAACTTATCATTAGATATTCTATTCTTACTTTACTTCATCACTTTTCTAAATACTTATTACTTCTCAAAGCATACTCCTTAAAACTGAAATTCTGTCTTCTATTCTTACTTTACTTCTTCACTTTTCTATAGGCTAACTTTCATCTACAAGCATATCTTAACAAAACGAATACAGATTCGTGTTAGTTATATTATTGCTAACATTTTGGATATTCTAACTTTTATTTTAGTGATTGCTACGAAAACTTATCATTAGATATTCTATTCTTACTTTACTTCATCACTTTTCTAAATACTTATTACTTCTCAAAGCATACTCCTTAAAACTGAAATTCTGTCTTCTATTCTTACTTTACTTCTTCACTTTTCTATAGGCTAACTTTCATCTACAAGCATGTCTTAACAAACCGAATACAGATTCGTGTTAGTTATATTATTGCTAACATTTTGGATATTCTAACTTTTATTTTAGTGATTGCTACGAAAACTTATCATTAGATATTCTATTCTTACTTTACTTCATCACTTTTCTAAATACTTATTACTTCTCAAAGCATACTCCTTAAAACTGAAATTCTGTCTTCTATTCTTACTTTACTTCTTCACTTTTCTATAGGCTAACTTTCATCTACAAGCATGTCTTAACAAACCGAATACAGATTCGTGTTAGTTATATTATTGCTAACATTTTGGATATTCTAACTTTTATTTTAGTGATTGCTACGAAAACTTATCATTAGATATTCTATTCTTACTTTACTTCATCACTTTTCTAAATACTTATTACTTCTCAAAGCATACTCCTTAAAACTGAAACTCTATCTTCTTTTCTTACCTTACTTTTTCACTTTTCTAAATACTTATTACTTCTCAAAGCATACTCCTTAAAACTGAAATTCTGTCTTCTATTCTTACTTTACTTCTTCACTTTTCTATAGGCTAACTTTCAT
Source organism: Loxodes magnus (assembly GCA_946699065.1). Classification (NCBI taxonomy): domain Eukaryota; phylum Ciliophora; class Karyorelictea; order Loxodida; family Loxodidae; genus Loxodes; species Loxodes magnus. The sequence goes on along the minus strand of CAMPDV010001386.1, from coordinate 68,150 downwards.
CTACAAGCATATCTTAACAAAACGAATACAGATTCGTGTTAGTTATATTATTGCTAACATTTTGGATATTCTAACTTTTATTTTAGTGATTGCTACGAAAACTTATCATTAGATATTCTATTCTTACTTTACTTCATCACTTTTCTAAATACTTATTACTTCTCAAAGCATACTCCTTAAAACTGAAACTCTATCTTCTTTTCTTACTTTACTTCTTCACTTTTCTAAATACTTATTACTTCTCAAAGCATACTCCTTAAAACTGAAATTCTGTCTTCTATTCTTACTTTACTTCTTCACTTTTCTATAGGCTAACTTTCATCTACAAGCATGTCTTAACAAACCGAATACAGATTCGTGTTAGTTATATTATTGCTAACATTTTGGATATTCTAACTTTTATTTTAGTGATTGCTACGAAAACTTATCATTAGATATTCTATTCTTACTTTACTTCATCACTTTTCTAAATACTTATTACTTCTCAAAGCATACTCCTTAAAACTGAAACTCTATCTTCTTTTCTTACTTTACTTCTTCACTTTTCTAAATACTTATTACTTCTCAAAGCATACTCCTTAAAACTGAAATTCTGTCTTCTATTCTTACTTTACTTCTTCACTTTTCTATAGGCTAACTTTCATCTACAAGCATGTCTTAACAAACCGAATACAGATTCGTGTTAGTTATATTATTGCTAACATTTTGGATATTCTAACTTTTATTTTAGTGATTGCTACGAAAACTTATCATTAGATATTCTATTCTTACTTTACTTCATCACTTTTCTAAATACTTATTACTTCTCAAAGCATACTCCTTAAAACTGAAATTCTGTCTTCTATTCTTACTTTACTTCTTCACTTTTCTATAGGCTAACTTTCATCTACAAGCATATCTTAACAAAACGAATACAGATTCGTGTTAGTTATATTATTGCTAACATTTTGGATATTCTAACTTTTATTTTAGTGATTGCTACGAAAACTTATCATTAGATATTCTATTCTTACTTTACTTCATCACTTTTCTAAATACTTATTACTTCTCAAAGCATACTCCTTAAAACTGAAACTCTATCTTCTTTTCTTACCTTACTTTTTCACTTTTCTAAATACTTATTACTTCTCAAAGCATACTCCTTAAAACTGAAATTCTGTCTTCTATTCTTACTTTACTTCTTCACTTTTCTATAGGCTAACTTTCATCTACAAGCATATCTTAACAAAACGAATACAGATTCGTGTTAGTTATATTATTGCTAACATTTTGGATATTCTAACTTTTATTTTAGTGATTGCTACGAAAACTTATCATTAGATATTCTATTCTTACTTTACTTCATCACTTTTCTAAATACTTATTACTTCTCAAAGCATACTCCTTAAAACTGAAACTCTATCTTCTTTTCTTACTTTACTTCTTCACTTTTCTAAATACTTATTACTTCTCAAAGCATACTCCTTAAAACTGAAATTCTGTCTTCTATTCTTACTTTACTTCTTCACTTTTCTATAGGCTAACTTTCATCTACAAGCATGTCTTAACAAACCGAATACAGATTCGTGTTAGTTATATTATTGCTAACATTTTGGATATTCTAACTTTTATTTTAGTGATTGCTACGAAAACTTATCATTAGATATTCTATTCTTACTTTACTTCATCACTTTTCTAAATACTTATTACTTCTCAAAGCATACTCCTTAAAACTGAAACTCTATCTTCTTTTCTTACTTTACTTCTTCACTTTTCTAAATACTTATTACTTCTCAAAGCATACTCCTTAAAACTGAAATTCTGTCTTCTATTCTTACTTTACTTCTTCACTTTTCTATAGGCTAACTTTCATCTACAAGCATGTCTTAACAAACCGAATACAGATTCGTGTTAGTTATATTATTGCTAACATTTTGGATATTCTAACTTTTATTTTAGTGATTGCTACGAAAACTTATCATTAGATATTCTATTCTTACTTTACTTCATCACTTTTCTAAATACTTATTACTTCTCAAAGCATACTCCTTAAAACTGAAATTCTGTCTTCTATTCTTACTTTACTTCTTCACTTTTCTATAGGCTAACTTTCATCTACAAGCATATCTTAACAAAACGAATACAGATTCGTGTTAGTTATATTATTGCTAACATTTTGGATATTCTAACTTTTATTTTAGTGATTGCTACGAAAACTTATCATTAGATATTCTATTCTTACTTTACTTCATCACTTTTCTAAATACTTATTACTTCTCAAAGCATACTCCTTAAAACTGAAACTCTATCTTCTTTTCTTACCTTACTTCTTCACTTTTCTATAGGCTAACTTTCATCTACAAGCATATCTTAACAAAACGAATACAGATTCGTGTTAGTTATATTATTGCTAACATTTTGGATATTCTAACTTTTATTTTAGTGATTGCTACGAAAACTTATCATTAGATATTCTATTCTTACTTTACTTCATCACTTTTCTAAATACTTATTACTTCTCAAAGCATACTCCTTAAAACTGAAACTCTATCTTCTTTTCTTACCTTACTTTTTCACTTTTCTAAATACTTATTACTTCTCAAAGCATACTCCTTAAAACTGAAACTCTATCTTCTTTTCTTACTTTACTTCTTCACTTTTCTATAGGCTAACTTTCATCTACAAGCATATCTTAACAAAACGAATACAGATTCGTGTTAGTTATATTATTGCTAACATTTTGGATATTCTAACTTTTATTTTAGTGATTGCTACGAAAACTTATCATTAGATATTCTATTCTTACTTTACTTCATCACTTTTCTAAATACTTATTACTTCTCAAAGCATACTCCTTAAAACTGAAACTCTATCTTCTTTTCTTACCTTACTTTTTCACTTTTCTAAATACTTATTACTTCTCAAAGCATACTCCTTAAAACTGAAACTCTATCTTCTTTTCTTACCTTACTTTTTCACTTTTCTAAATACTTATTACTTCTCAAAGCATACTCCTTAAAACTGAAATTCTGTCTTCTATTCTTACTTTACTTCTTCACTTTTCTATAGGCTAACTTTCATCTACAAGCATATCTTAACAAAACGAATACAGATTCGTGTTAGTTATATTATTGCTAACATTTTGGATATTCTAACTTTTATTTTAGTGATTGCTACGAAAACTTATCATTAGATATTCTATTCTTACTTTACTTCATCACTTTTCTAAATACTTATTACTTCTCAAAGCATACTCCTTAAAACTGAAACTCTATCTTCTTTTCTTACCTTACTTTTTCACTTTTCTAAATACTTATTACTTCTCAAAGCATACTCCTTAAAACTGAAATTCTGTCTTCTATTCTTACTTTACTTCTTCACTTTTCTATAGGCTAACTTTCATCTACAAGCATATCTTAACAAAACGAATACAGATTCGTGTTAGTTATATTATTGCTAACATTTTGGATATTCTAACTTTTATTTTAGTGATTGCTACGAAAACTTATCATTAGATATTCTATTCTTACTTTACTTCATCACTTTTCTAAATACTTATTACTTCTCAAAGCATACTCCTTAAAACTGAAACTCTATCTTCTTTTCTTACCTTACTTTTTCACTTTTCTAAATACTTATTACTTCTCAAAGCATACTCCTTAAAACTGAAATTCTGTCTTCTATTCTTACTTTACTTCTTCACTTTTCTATAGGCTAACTTTCATCTACAAGCATATCTTAACAAAACGAATACAGATTCGTGTTAGTTATATTATTGCTAACATTTTGGATATTCTAACTTTTATTTTAGTGATTGCTACGAAAACTTATCATTAGATATTCTATTCTTACTTTACTTCATCACTTTTCTAAATACTTATTACTTCTCAAAGCATACTCCTTAAAACTGAAACTCTATCTTCTTTTCTTACTTTACTTCTTCACTTTTCTAAATACTTATTACTTCTCAAAGCATACTCCTTAAAACTGAAATTCTGTCTTCTATTCTTACTTTACTTCTTCACTTTTCTATAGGCTAACTTTCATCTACAAGCATGTCTTAACAAACCGAATACAGATTCGTGTTAGTTATATTATTGCTAACATTTTGGATATTCTAACTTTTATTTTAGTGATTGCTACGAAAACTTATCATTAGATATTCTATTCTTACTTTACTTCATCACTTTTCTAAATACTTATTACTTCTCAAAGCATACTCCTTAAAACTGAAACTCTATCTTCTTTTCTTACCTTACTTTTTCACTTTTCTAAATACTTATTACTTCTCAAAGCATACTCCTTAAAACTGAAACTCTATCTTCTTTTCTTACTTTACTTCTTCACTTTTCTATAGGCTAACTTTCATCTACAAGCATATCTTAACAAAACGAATACAGATTCGTGTTAGTTATATTATTGCTAACATTTTGGATATTCTAACTTTTATTTTAGTGATTGCTACGAAAACTTATCATTAGATATTCTATTCTTACTTTACTTCATCACTTTTCTAAATACTTATTACTTCTCAAAGCATACTCCTTAAAACTGAAACTCTATCTTCTTTTCTTACCTTACTTTTTCACTTTTCTAAATACTTATTACTTCTCAAAGCATACTCCTTAAAACTGAAACTCTATCTTCTTTTCTTACCTTACTTTTTCACTTTTCTAAATACTTATTACTTCTCAAAGCATACTCCTTAAAACTGAAATTCTGTCTTCTATTCTTACTTTACTTCTTCACTTTTCTATAGGCTAACTTTCATCTACAAGCATATCTTAACAAAACGAATACAGATTCGTGTTAGTTATATTATTGCTAACATTTTGGATATTCTAACTTTTATTTTAGTGATTGCTACGAAAACTTATCATTAGATATTCTATTCTTACTTTACTTCATCACTTTTCTAAATACTTATTACTTCTCAAAGCATACTCCTTAAAACTGAAACTCTATCTTCTTTTCTTACTTTACTTCTTCACTTTTCTAAATACTTATTACTTCTCAAAGCATACTCCTTAAAACTGAAATTCTGTCTTCTATTCTTACTTTACTTCTTCACTTTTCTATAGGCTAACTTTCATCTACAAGCATATCTTAACAAAACGAATACAGATTCGTGTTAGTTATATTATTGCTAACATTTTGGATATTCTAACTTTTATTTTAGTGATTGCTACGAAAACTTATCATTAGATATTCTATTCTTACTTTACTTCATCACTTTTCTAAATACTTATTACTTCTCAAAGCATACTCCTTAAAACTGAAACTCTATCTTCTTTTCTTACCTTACTTTTTCACTTTTCTAAATACTTATTACTTCTCAAAGCATACTCCTTAAAACTGAAATTCTGTCTTCTATTCTTACTTTACTTCTTCACTTTTCTATAGGCTAACTTTCATCTACAAGCATATCTTAACAAAACGAATACAGATTCGTGTTAGTTATATTATTGCTAACATTTTGGATATTCTAACTTTTATTTTAGTGATTGCTACGAAAACTTATCATTAGATATTCTATTCTTACTTTACTTCATCACTTTTCTAAATACTTATTACTTCTCAAAGCATACTCCTTAAAACTGAAACTCTATCTTCTTTTCTTACCTTACTTTTTCACTTTTCTAAATACTTATTACTTCTCAAAGCATACTCCTTAAAACTGAAATTCTGTCTTCTATTCTTACTTTACTTCTTCACTTTTCTATAGGCTAACTTTCATCTACAAGCATATCTTAACAAAACGAATACAGATTCGTGTTAGTTATATTATTGCTAACATTTTGGATATTCTAACTTTTATTTTAGTGATTGCTACGAAAACTTATCATTAGATATTCTATTCTTACTTTACTTCATCACTTTTCTAAATACTTATTACTTCTCAAAGCATACTCCTTAAAACTGAAACTCTATCTTCTTTTCTTACCTTACTTTTTCACTTTTCTAAATACTTATTACTTCTCAAAGCATACTCCTTAAAACTGAAATTCTGTCTTCTATTCTTACTTTACTTCTTCACTTTTCTATAGGCTAACTTTCATCTACAAGCATATCTTAACAAAACGAATACAGATTCGTGTTAGTTATATTATTGCTAACATTTTGGATATTCTAACTTTTATTTTAGTGATTGCTACGAAAACTTATCATTAGATATTCTATTCTTACTTTACTTCATCACTTTTCTAAATACTTATTACTTCTCAAAGCATACTCCTTAAAACTGAAACTCTATCTTCTTTTCTTACTTTACTTCTTCACTTTTCTAAATACTTATTACTTCTCAAAGCATACTCCTTAAAACTGAAATTCTGTCTTCTATTCTTACTTTACTTCTTCACTTTTCTATAGGCTAACTTTCATCTACAAGCATGTCTTAACAAACCGAATACAGATTCGTGTTAGTTATATTATTGCTAACATTTTGGATATTCTAACTTTTATTTTAGTGATTGCTACGAAAACTTATCATTAGATATTCTATTCTTACTTTACTTCATCACTTTTCTAAATACTTATTACTTCTCAAAGCATACTCCTTAAAACTGAAACTCTATCTTCTTTTCTTACTTTACTTCTTCACTTTTCTAAATACTTATTACTTCTCAAAGCATACTCCTTAAAACTGAAATTCTGTCTTCTATTCTTACTTTACTTCTTCACTTTTCTATAGGCTAACTTTCATCTACAAGCATGTCTTAACAAACCGAATACAGATTCGTGTTAGTTATATTATTGCTAACATTTTGGATATTCTAACTTTTATTTTAGTGATTGCTACGAAAACTTATCATTAGATATTCTATTCTTACTTTACTTCATCACTTTTCTAAATACTTATTACTTCTCAAAGCATACTCCTTAAAACTGAAATTCTGTCTTCTATTCTTACTTTACTTCTTCACTTTTCTATAGGCTAACTTTCATCTACAAGCATATCTTAACAAAACGAATACAGATTCGTGTTAGTTATATTATTGCTAACATTTTGGATATTCTAACTTTTATTTTAGTGATTGCTACGAAAACTTATCATTAGATATTCTATTCTTACTTTACTTCATCACTTTTCTAAATACTTATTACTTCTCAAAGCATACTCCTTAAAACTGAAACTCTATCTTCTTTTCTTACCTTACTTTTTCACTTTTCTAAATACTTATTACTTCTCAAAGCATACTCCTTAAAACTGAAATTCTGTCTTCTATTCTTACTTTACTTCTTCACTTTTCTATAGGCTAACTTTCATCTACAAGCATATCTTAACAAAACGAATACAGATTCGTGTTAGTTATATTATTGCTAACATTTTGGATATTCTAACTTTTATTTTAGTGATTGCTACGAAAACTTATCATTAGATATTCTATTCTTACTTTACTTCATCACTTTTCTAAATACTTATTACTTCTCAAAGCATACTCCTTAAAACTGAAACTCTATCTTCTTTTCTTACCTTACTTTTTCACTTTTCTAAATACTTATTACTTCTCAAAGCATACTCCTTAAAACTGAAACTCTATCTTCTTTTCTTACTTTACTTCTTCACTTTTCTATAGGCTAACTTTCATCTACAAGCATATCTTAACAAAACGAATACAGATTCGTGTTAGTTATATTATTGCTAACATTTTGGATATTCTAACTTTTATTTTAGTGATTGCTACGAAAACTTATCATTAGATATTCTATTCTTACTTTACTTCATCACTTTTCTAAATACTTATTACTTCTCAAAGCATACTCCTTAAAACTGAAACTCTATCTTCTTTTCTTACCTTACTTTTTCACTTTTCTAAATACTTATTACTTCTCAAAGCATACTCCTTAAAACTGAAACTCTATCTTCTTTTCTTACTTTACTTCTTCACTTTTCTATAGGCTAACTTTCATCTACAAGCATATCTTAACAAAACGAATACAGATTCGTGTTAGTTATATTATTGCTAACATTTTGGATATTCTAACTTTTATTTTAGTGATTGCTACGAAAACTTATCATTAGATATTCTATTCTTACTTTACTTCATCACTTTTCTAAATACTTATTACTTCTCAAAGCATACTCCTTAAAACTGAAACTCTATCTTCTTTTCTTACCTTACTTTTTCACTTTTCTAAATACTTATTACTTCTCAAAGCATACTCCTTAAAACTGAAACTCTGTCTTCTATTCTTACTTTACTTCTTCACTTTTCTATAGGCTAACTTTCATCTACAAGCATATCTTAACAAAACGAATACAGATTCGTGTTAGTTATATTATTGCTAACATTTTGGATATTCTAACTTTTATTTTAGTGATTGCTACGAAAACTTATCATTAGATATTCTATTCTTACTTTACTTCATCACTTTTCTAAATACTTATTACTTCTCAAAGCATACTCCTTAAAACTGAAACTCTATCTTCTTTTCTTACTTTACTTCTTCACTTTTCTAAATACTTATTACTTCTCAAAGCATACTCCTTAAAACTGAAACTCTGTCTTCTATTCTTACTTTACTTCTTCACTTTTCTATAGGCTAACTTTCATCTACAAGCATGTCTTAACAAACCGAATACAGATTCGTGTTAGTTATATTATTGCTAACATTTTGGATATTCTAACTTTTATTTTAGTGATTGCTACGAAAACTTATCATTAGATATTCTATTCTTACTTTACTTCATCACTTTTCTAAATACTTATTACTTCTCAAAGCATACTCCTTAAAACTGAAATTCTGTCTTCTATTCTTACTTTACTTCTTCACTTTTCTATAGGCTAACTTTCATCTACAAGCATGTCTTAACAAACCGAATACAGATTCGTGTTAGTTATATTATTGCTAACATTTTGGATATTCTAACTTTTATTTTAGTGATTGCTACGAAAACTTATCATTAGATATTCTATTCTTACTTTACTTCATCACTTTTCTAAATACTTATTACTTCTCAAAGCATACTCCTTAAAACTGAAATTCTGTCTTCTATTCTTACTTTACTTCTTCACTTTTCTATAGGCTAACTTTCATCTACAAGCATATCTTAACAAAACGAATACAGATTCGTGTTAGTTATATTATTGCTAACATTTTGGATATTCTAACTTTTATTTTAGTGATTGCTACGAAAACTTATCATTAGATATTCTATTCTTACTTTACTTCATCACTTTTCTAAATACTTATTACTTCTCAAAGCATACTCCTTAAAACTGAAACTCTATCTTCTTTTCTTACCTTACTTTTTCACTTTTCTAAATACTTATTACTTCTCAAAGCATACTCCTTAAAACTGAAATTCTGTCTTCTATTCTTACTTTACTTCTTCACTTTTCTATAGGCTAACTTTCATCTACAAGCATATCTTAACAAAACGAATACAGATTCGTGTTAGTTATATTATTGCTAACATTTTGGATATTCTAACTTTTATTTTAGTGATTGCTACGAAAACTTATCATTAGATATTCTATTCTTACTTTACTTCATCACTTTTCTAAATACTTATTACTTCTCAAAGCATACTCCTTAAAACTGAAACTCTATCTTCTTTTCTTACCTTACTTTTTCACTTTTCTAAATACTTATTACTTCTCAAAGCATACTCCTTAAAACTGAAACTCTGTCTTCTATTCTTACTTTACTTCTTCACTTTTCTATAGGCTAACTTTCATCTACAAGCATATCTTAACAAAACGAATACAGATTCGTGTTAGTTATATTATTGCTAACATTTTGGATATTCTAACTTTTATTTTAGTGATTGCTACGAAAACTTATCATTAGATATTCTATTCTTACTTTACTTCATCACTTTTCTAAATACTTATTACTTCTCAAAGCATACTCCTTAAAACTGAAACTCTATCTTCTTTTCTTACCTTACTTTTTCACTTTTCTAAATACTTATTACTTCTCAAAGCATACTCCTTAAAACTGAAATTCTGTCTTCTATTCTTACTTTACTTCTTCACTTTTCTATAGGCTAACTTTCATCTACAAGCATATCTTAACAAAACGAATACAGATTCGTGTTAGTTATATTATTGCTAACATTTTGGATATTCTAACTTTTATTTTAGTGATTGCTACGAAAACTTATCATTAGATATTCTATTCTTACTTTACTTCATCACTTTTCTAAATACTTATTACTTCTCAAAGCATACTCCTTAAAACTGAAACTCTATCTTCTTTTCTTACCTTACTTTTTCACTTTTCTAAATACTTATTACTTCTCAAAGCATACTCCTTAAAACTGAAATTCTGTCTTCTATTCTTACTTTACTTCTTCACTTTTCTATAGGCTAACTTTCATCTACAAGCATATCTTAACAAAACGAATACAGATTCGTGTTAGTTATATTATTGCTAACATTTTGGATATTCTAACTTTTATTTTAGTGATTGCTACGAAAACTTATCATTAGATATTCTATTCTTACTTTACTTCATCACTTTTCTAAATACTTATTACTTCTCAAAGCATACTCCTTAAAACTGAAACTCTATCTTCTTTTCTTACCTTACTTTTTCACTTTTCTAAATACTTATTACTTCTCAAAGCATACTCCTTAAAACTGAAATTCTGTCTTCTATTCTTACTTTACTTCTTCACTTTTCTATAGGCTAACTTTCATCTACAAGCATATCTTAACAAAACGAATACAGATTCGTGTTAGTTATATTATTGCTAACATTTTGGATATTCTAACTTTTATTTTAGTGATTGCTACGAAAACTTATCATTAGATATTCTATTCTTACTTTACTTCATCACTTTTCTAAATACTTATTACTTCTCAAAGCATACTCCTTAAAACTGAAACTCTATCTTCTTTTCTTACTTTACTTCTTCACTTTTCTAAATACTTATTACTTCTCAAAGCATACTCCTTAAAACTGAAATTCTGTCTTCTATTCTTACTTTACTTCTTCACTTTTCTATAGGCTAACTTTCATCTACAAGCATATCTTAACAAAACGAATACAGATTCGTGTTAGTTATATTATTGCTAACATTTTGGATATTCTAACTTTTATTTTAGTGATTGCTACGAAAACTTATCATTAGATATTCTATTCTTACTTTACTTCATCACTTTTCTAAATACTTATTACTTCTCAAAGCATACTCCTTAAAACTGAAACTCTATCTTCTTTTCTTACTTTACTTCTTCACTTTTCTAAATACTTATTACTTCTCAAAGCATACTCCTTAAAACTGAAATTCTGTCTTCTATTCTTACTTTACTTCTTCACTTTTCTATAGGCTAACTTTCATCTACAAGCATATCTTAACAAAACGAATACAGATTCGTGTTAGTTATATTATTGCTAACATTTTGGATATTCTAACTTTTATTTTAGTGATTGCTACGAAAACTTATCATTAGATATTCTATTCTTACTTTACTTCATCACTTTTCTAAATACTTATTACTTCTCAAAGCATACTCCTTAAAACTGAAACTCTATCTTCTTTTCTTACTTTACTTCTTCACTTTTCTAAATACTTATTACTTCTCAAAGCATACTCCTTAAAACTGAAATTCTGTCTTCTATTCTTACTTTACTTCTTCACTTTTCTATAGGCTAACTTTCATCTACAAGCATATCTTAACAAAACGAATACAGATTCGTGTTAGTTATATTATTGCTAACATTTTGGATATTCTAACTTTTATTTTAGTGATTGCTACGAAAACTTATCATTAGATATTCTATTCTTACTTTACTTCATCACTTTTCTAAATACTTATTACTTCTCAAAGCATACTCCTTAAAACTGAAACTCTATCTTCTTTTCTTACCTTACTTTTTCACTTTTCTAAATACTTATTACTTCTCAAAGCATACTCCTTAAAACTGAAATTCTGTCTTCTATTCTTACTTTACTTCTTCACTTTTCTATAGGCTAACTTTCATCTACAAGCATATCTTAACAAAACGAATACAGATTCGTGTTAGTTATATTATTGCTAACATTTTGGATATTCTAACTTTTATTTTAGTGATTGCTACGAAAACTTATCATTAGATATTCTATTCTTACTTTACTTCATCACTTTTCTAAATACTTATTACTTCTCAAAGCATACTCCTTAAAACTGAAACTCTATCTTCTTTTCTTACCTTACTTTTTCACTTTTCTAAATACTTATTACTTCTCAAAGCATACTCCTTAAAACTGAAATTCTGTCTTCTATTCTTACTTTACTTCTTCACTTTTCTATAGGCTAACTTTCATCTACAAGCATATCTTAACAAAACGAATACAGATTCGTGTTAGTTATATTATTGCTAACATTTTGGATATTCTAACTTTTATTTTAGTGATTGCTACGAAAACTTATCATTAGATATTCTATTCTTACTTTACTTCATCACTTTTCTAAATACTTATTACTTCTCAAAGCATACTCCTTAAAACTGAAACTCTATCTTCTTTTCTTACTTTACTTCTTCACTTTTCTAAATACTTATTACTTCTCAAAGCATACTCCTTAAAACTGAAATTCTGTCTTCTATTCTTACTTTACTTCTTCACTTTTCTATAGGCTAACTTTCATCTACAAGCATGTCTTAACAAACCGAATACAGATTCGTGTTAGTTATATTATTGCTAACATTTTGGATATTCTAACTTTTATTTTAGTGATTGCTACGAAAACTTATCATTAGATATTCTATTCTTACTTTACTTCATCACTTTTCTAAATACTTATTACTTCTCAAAGCATACTCCTTAAAACTGAAACTCTATCTTCTTTTCTTACCTTACTTTTTCACTTTTCTAAATACTTATTACTTCTCAAAGCATACTCCTTAAAACTGAAATTCTGTCTTCTATTCTTACTTTACTTCTTCACTTTTCTATAGGCTAACTTTCATCTACAAGCATATCTTAACAAAACGAATACAGATTCGTGTTAGTTATATTATTGCTAACATTTTGGATATTCTAACTTTTATTTTAGTGATTGCTACGAAAACTTATCATTAGATATTCTATTCTTACTTTACTTCATCACTTTTCTAAATACTTATTACTTCTCAAAGCATACTCCTTAAAACTGAAACTCTATCTTCTTTTCTTACTTTACTTCTTCACTTTTCTAAATACTTATTACTTCTCAAAGCATACTCCTTAAAACTGAAATTCTGTCTTCTATTCTTACTTTACTTCTTCACTTTTCTATAGGCTAACTTTCATCTACAAGCATGTCTTAACAAACCGAATACAGATTCGTGTTAGTTATATTATTGCTAACATTTTGGATATTCTAACTTTTATTTTAGTGATTGCTACGAAAACTTATCATTAGATATTCTATTCTTACTTTACTTCATCACTTTTCTAAATACTTATTACTTCTCAAAGCATACTCCTTAAAACTGAAACTCTATCTTCTTTTCTTACCTTACTTTTTCACTTTTCTAAATACTTATTACTTCTCAAAGCATACTCCTTAAAACTGAAATTCTGTCTTCTATTCTTACTTTACTTCTTCACTTTTCTATAGGCTAACTTTCATCTACAAGCATATCTTAACAAAACGAATACAGATTCGTGTTAGTTATATTATTGCTAACATTTTGGATATTCTAACTTTTATTTTAGTGATTGCTACGAAAACTTATCATTAGATATTCTATTCTTACTTTACTTCATCACTTTTCTAAATACTTATTACTTCTCAAAGCATACTCCTTAAAACTGAAACTCTATCTTCTTTTCTTACCTTACTTTTTCACTTTTCTAAATACTTATTACTTCTCAAAGCATACTCCTTAAAACTGAAATTCTGTCTTCTATTCTTACTTTACTTCTTCACTTTTCTATAGGCTAACTTTCATCTACAAGCATATCTTAACAAAACGAATACAGATTCGTGTTAGTTATATTATTGCTAACATTTTGGATATTCTAACTTTTATTTTAGTGATTGCTACGAAAACTTATCATTAGATATTCTATTCTTACTTTACTTCATCACTTTTCTAAATACTTATTACTTCTCAAAGCATACTCCTTAAAACTGAAACTCTATCTTCTTTTCTTACCTTACTTTTTCACTTTTCTAAATACTTATTACTTCTCAAAGCATACTCCTTAAAACTGAAATTCTGTCTTCTATTCTTACTTTACTTCTTCACTTTTCTATAGGCTAACTTTCATCTACAAGCATATCTTAACAAAACGAATACAGATTCGTGTTAGTTATATTATTGCTAACATTTTGGATATTCTAACTTTTATTTTAGTGATTGCTACGAAAACTTATCATTAGATATTCTATTCTTACTTTACTTCATCACTTTTCTAAATACTTATTACTTCTCAAAGCATACTCCTTAAAACTGAAACTCTATCTTCTTTTCTTACCTTACTTTTTCACTTTTCTAAATACTTATTACTTCTCAAAGCATACTCCTTAAAACTGAAATTCTGTCTTCTATTCTTACTTTACTTCTTCACTTTTCTATAGGCTAACTTTCATCTACAAGCATATCTTAACAAAACGAATACAGATTCGTGTTAGTTATATTATTGCTAACATTTTGGATATTCTAACTTTTATTTTAGTGATTGCTACGAAAACTTATCATTAGATATTCTATTCTTACTTTACTTCATCACTTTTCTAAATACTTATTACTTCTCAAAGCATACTCCTTAAAACTGAAACTCTATCTTCTTTTCTTACTTTACTTCTTCACTTTTCTAAATACTTATTACTTCTCAAAGCATACTCCTTAAAACTGAAATTCTGTCTTCTATTCTTACTTTACTTCTTCACTTTTCTATAGGCTAACTTTCATCTACAAGCATATCTTAACAAAACGAATACAGATTCGTGTTAGTTATATTATTGCTAACATTTTGGATATTCTAACTTTTATTTTAGTGATTGCTACGAAAACTTATCATTAGATATTCTATTCTTACTTTACTTCATCACTTTTCTAAATACTTATTACTTCTCAAAGCATACTCCTTAAAACTGAAACTCTATCTTCTTTTCTTACTTTACTTCTTCACTTTTCTAAATACTTATTACTTCTCAAAGCATACTCCTTAAAACTGAAATTCTGTCTTCTATTCTTACTTTACTTCTTCACTTTTCTATAGGCTAACTTTCATCTACAAGCATATCTTAACAAAACGAATACAGATTCGTGTTAGTTATATTATTGCTAACATTTTGGATATTCTAACTTTTATTTTAGTGATTGCTACGAAAACTTATCATTAGATATTCTATTCTTACTTTACTTCATCACTTTTCTAAATACTTATTACTTCTCAAAGCATACTCCTTAAAACTGAAACTCTATCTTCTTTTCTTACTTTACTTCTTCACTTTTCTAAATACTTATTACTTCTCAAAGCATACTCCTTAAAACTGAAATTCTGTCTTCTATTCTTACTTTACTTCTTCACTTTTCTATAGGCTAACTTTCATCTACAAGCATGTCTTAACAAACCGAATACAGATTCGTGTTAGTTATATTATTGCTAACATTTTGGATATTCTAACTTTTATTTTAGTGATTGCTACGAAAACTTATCATTAGATATTCTATTCTTACTTTACTTCATCACTTTTCTAAATACTTATTACTTCTCAAAGCATACTCCTTAAAACTGAAACTCTATCTTCTTTTCTTACCTTACTTTTTCACTTTTCTAAATACTTATTACTTCTCAAAGCATACTCCTTAAAACTGAAATTCTGTCTTCTATTCTTACTTTACTTCTTCACTTTTCTATAGGCTAACTTTCATCTACAAGCATATCTTAACAAAACGAATACAGATTCGTGTTAGTTATATTATTGCTAACATTTTGGATATTCTAACTTTTATTTTAGTGATTGCTACGAAAACTTATCATTAGATATTCTATTCTTACTTTACTTCATCACTTTTCTAAATACTTATTACTTCTCAAAGCATACTCCTTAAAACTGAAACTCTATCTTCTTTTCTTACCTTACTTTTTCACTTTTCTAAATACTTATTACTTCTCAAAGCATACTCCTTAAAACTGAAATTCTGTCTTCTATTCTTACTTTACTTCTTCACTTTTCTATAGGCTAACTTTCATCTACAAGCATATCTTAACAAAACGAATACAGATTCGTGTTAGTTATATTATTGCTAACATTTTGGATATTCTAACTTTTATTTTAGTGATTGCTACGAAAACTTATCATTAGATATTCTATTCTTACTTTACTTCATCACTTTTCTAAATACTTATTACTTCTCAAAGCATACTCCTTAAAACTGAAACTCTATCTTCTTTTCTTACTTTACTTCTTCACTTTTCTAAATACTTATTACTTCTCAAAGCATACTCCTTAAAACTGAAATTCTGTCTTCTATTCTTACTTTACTTCTTCACTTTTCTATAGGCTAACTTTCATCTACAAGCATGTCTTAACAAACCGAATACAGATTCGTGTTAGTTATATTATTGCTAACATTTTGGATATTCTAACTTTTATTTTAGTGATTGCTACGAAAACTTATCATTAGATATTCTATTCTTACTTTACTTCATCACTTTTCTAAATACTTATTACTTCTCAAAGCATACTCCTTAAAACTGAAACTCTATCTTCTTTTCTTACCTTACTTTTTCACTTTTCTAAATACTTATTACTTCTCAAAGCATACTCCTTAAAACTGAAATTCTGTCTTCTATTCTTACTTTACTTCTTCACTTTTCTATAGGCTAACTTTCATCTACAAGCATATCTTAACAAAACGAATACAGATTCGTGTTAGTTATATTATTGCTAACATTTTGGATATTCTAACTTTTATTTTAGTGATTGCTACGAAAACTTATCATTAGATATTCTATTCTTACTTTACTTCATCACTTTTCTAAATACTTATTACTTCTCAAAGCATACTCCTTAAAACTGAAACTCTATCTTCTTTTCTTACCTTACTTTTTCACTTTTCTAAATACTTATTACTTCTCAAAGCATACTCCTTAAAACTGAAATTCTGTCTTCTATTCTTACTTTACTTCTTCACTTTTCTATAGGCTAACTTTCATCTACAAGCATGTCTTAACAAACCGAATACAGATTCGTGTTAGTTATATTATTGCTAACATTTTGGATATTCTAACTTTTATTTTAGTGATTGCTACGAAAACTTATCATTAGATATTCTATTCTTACTTTACTTCATCACTTTTCTAAATACTTATTACTTCTCAAAGCATACTCCTTAAAACTGAAACTCTATCTTCTTTTCTTACTTTACTTCTTCACTTTTCTAAATACTTATTACTTCTCAAAGCATACTCCTTAAAACTGAAATTCTGTCTTCTATTCTTACTTTACTTCTTCACTTTTCTATAGGCTAACTTTCATCTACAAGCATATCTTAACAAAACGAATACAGATTCGTGTTAGTTATATTATTGCTAACATTTTGGATATTCTAACTTTTATTTTAGTGATTGCTACGAAAACTTATCATTAGATATTCTATTCTTACTTTACTTCATCACTTTTCTAAATACTTATTACTTCTCAAAGCATACTCCTTAAAACTGAAACTCTATCTTCTTTTCTTACTTTACTTCTTCACTTTTCTAAATACTTATTACTTCTCAAAGCATACTCCTTAAAACTGAAATTCTGTCTTCTATTCTTACTTTACTTCTTCACTTTTCTATAGGCTAACTTTCATCTACAAGCATATCTTAACAAAACGAATACAGATTCGTGTTAGTTATATTATTGCTAACATTTTGGATATTCTAACTTTTATTTTAGTGATTGCTACGAAAACTTATCATTAGATATTCTATTCTTACTTTACTTCATCACTTTTCTAAATACTTATTACTTCTCAAAGCATACTCCTTAAAACTGAAACTCTATCTTCTTTTCTTACCTTACTTTTTCACTTTTCTAAATACTTATTACTTCTCAAAGCATACTCCTTAAAACTGAAATTCTGTCTTCTATTCTTACTTTACTTCTTCACTTTTCTATAGGCTAACTTTCATCTACAAGCATATCTTAACAAAACGAATACAGATTCGTGTTAGTTATATTATTGCTAACATTTTGGATA
Organism: Loxodes magnus; assembly: GCA_946699065.1. NCBI lineage: Eukaryota > Ciliophora > Karyorelictea > Loxodida > Loxodidae > Loxodes > Loxodes magnus. Next base: position 50,048 of record CAMPDV010001386.1, on the reverse strand, counting down.
TTCTAACTTTTATTTTAGTGATTGCTACGAAAACTTATCATTAGATATTCTATTCTTACTTTACTTCATCACTTTTCTAAATACTTATTACTTCTCAAAGCATACTCCTTAAAACTGAAACTCTATCTTCTTTTCTTACTTTACTTCTTCACTTTTCTAAATACTTATTACTTCTCAAAGCATACTCCTTAAAACTGAAATTCTGTCTTCTATTCTTACTTTACTTCTTCACTTTTCTATAGGCTAACTTTCATCTACAAGCATGTCTTAACAAACCGAATACAGATTCGTGTTAGTTATATTATTGCTAACATTTTGGATATTCTAACTTTTATTTTAGTGATTGCTACGAAAACTTATCATTAGATATTCTATTCTTACTTTACTTCATCACTTTTCTAAATACTTATTACTTCTCAAAGCATACTCCTTAAAACTGAAACTCTATCTTCTTTTCTTACTTTACTTCTTCACTTTTCTAAATACTTATTACTTCTCAAAGCATACTCCTTAAAACTGAAATTCTGTCTTCTATTCTTACTTTACTTCTTCACTTTTCTATAGGCTAACTTTCATCTACAAGCATATCTTAACAAAACGAATACAGATTCGTGTTAGTTATATTATTGCTAACATTTTGGATATTCTAACTTTTATTTTAGTGATTGCTACGAAAACTTATCATTAGATATTCTATTCTTACTTTACTTCATCACTTTTCTAAATACTTATTACTTCTCAAAGCATACTCCTTAAAACTGAAACTCTATCTTCTTTTCTTACTTTACTTCTTCACTTTTCTAAATACTTATTACTTCTCAAAGCATACTCCTTAAAACTGAAATTCTGTCTTCTATTCTTACTTTACTTCTTCACTTTTCTATAGGCTAACTTTCATCTACAAGCATATCTTAACAAAACGAATACAGATTCGTGTTAGTTATATTATTGCTAACATTTTGGATATTCTAACTTTTATTTTAGTGATTGCTACGAAAACTTATCATTAGATATTCTATTCTTACTTTACTTCATCACTTTTCTAAATACTTATTACTTCTCAAAGCATACTCCTTAAAACTGAAACTCTATCTTCTTTTCTTACTTTACTTCTTCACTTTTCTAAATACTTATTACTTCTCAAAGCATACTCCTTAAAACTGAAATTCTGTCTTCTATTCTTACTTTACTTCTTCACTTTTCTATAGGCTAACTTTCATCTACAAGCATATCTTAACAAAACGAATACAGATTCGTGTTAGTTATATTATTGCTAACATTTTGGATATTCTAACTTTTATTTTAGTGATTGCTACGAAAACTTATCATTAGATATTCTATTCTTACTTTACTTCATCACTTTTCTAAATACTTATTACTTCTCAAAGCATACTCCTTAAAACTGAAACTCTATCTTCTTTTCTTACTTTACTTCTTCACTTTTCTAAATACTTATTACTTCTCAAAGCATACTCCTTAAAACTGAAATTCTGTCTTCTATTCTTACTTTACTTCTTCACTTTTCTATAGGCTAACTTTCATCTACAAGCATATCTTAACAAAACGAATACAGATTCGTGTTAGTTATATTATTGCTAACATTTTGGATATTCTAACTTTTATTTTAGTGATTGCTACGAAAACTTATCATTAGATATTCTATTCTTACTTTACTTCATCACTTTTCTAAATACTTATTACTTCTCAAAGCATACTCCTTAAAACTGAAACTCTATCTTCTTTTCTTACTTTACTTCTTCACTTTTCTAAATACTTATTACTTCTCAAAGCATACTCCTTAAAACTGAAATTCTGTCTTCTATTCTTACTTTACTTCTTCACTTTTCTATAGGCTAACTTTCATCTACAAGCATATCTTAACAAAACGAATACAGATTCGTGTTAGTTATATTATTGCTAACATTTTGGATATTCTAACTTTTATTTTAGTGATTGCTACGAAAACTTATCATTAGATATTCTATTCTTACTTTACTTCATCACTTTTCTAAATACTTATTACTTCTCAAAGCATACTCCTTAAAACTGAAACTCTATCTTCTTTTCTTACTTTACTTCTTCACTTTTCTAAATACTTATTACTTCTCAAAGCATACTCCTTAAAACTGAAATTCTGTCTTCTATTCTTACTTTACTTCTTCACTTTTCTATAGGCTAACTTTCATCTACAAGCATGTCTTAACAAACCGAATACAGATTCGTGTTAGTTATATTATTGCTAACATTTTGGATATTCTAACTTTTATTTTAGTGATTGCTACGAAAACTTATCATTAGATATTCTATTCTTACTTTACTTCATCACTTTTCTAAATACTTATTACTTCTCAAAGCATACTCCTTAAAACTGAAACTCTATCTTCTTTTCTTACTTTACTTCTTCACTTTTCTAAATACTTATTACTTCTCAAAGCATACTCCTTAAAACTGAAATTCTGTCTTCTATTCTTACTTTACTTCTTCACTTTTCTATAGGCTAACTTTCATCTACAAGCATATCTTAACAAAACGAATACAGATTCGTGTTAGTTATATTATTGCTAACATTTTGGATATTCTAACTTTTATTTTAGTGATTGCTACGAAAACTTATCATTAGATATTCTATTCTTACTTTACTTCATCACTTTTCTAAATACTTATTACTTCTCAAAGCATACTCCTTAAAACTGAAACTCTATCTTCTTTTCTTACTTTACTTCTTCACTTTTCTAAATACTTATTACTTCTCAAAGCATACTCCTTAAAACTGAAATTCTGTCTTCTATTCTTACTTTACTTCTTCACTTTTCTATAGGCTAACTTTCATCTACAAGCATATCTTAACAAAACGAATACAGATTCGTGTTAGTTATATTATTGCTAACATTTTGGATATTCTAACTTTTATTTTAGTGATTGCTACGAAAACTTATCATTAGATATTCTATTCTTACTTTACTTCATCACTTTTCTAAATACTTATTACTTCTCAAAGCATACTCCTTAAAACTGAAACTCTATCTTCTTTTCTTACTTTACTTCTTCACTTTTCTAAATACTTATTACTTCTCAAAGCATACTCCTTAAAACTGAAATTCTGTCTTCTATTCTTACTTTACTTCTTCACTTTTCTATAGGCTAACTTTCATCTACAAGCATATCTTAACAAAACGAATACAGATTCGTGTTAGTTATATTATTGCTAACATTTTGGATATTCTAACTTTTATTTTAGTGATTGCTACGAAAACTTATCATTAGATATTCTATTCTTACTTTACTTCATCACTTTTCTAAATACTTATTACTTCTCAAAGCATACTCCTTAAAACTGAAACTCTATCTTCTTTTCTTACTTTACTTCTTCACTTTTCTAAATACTTATTACTTCTCAAAGCATACTCCTTAAAACTGAAATTCTGTCTTCTATTCTTACTTTACTTCTTCACTTTTCTATAGGCTAACTTTCATCTACAAGCATATCTTAACAAAACGAATACAGATTCGTGTTAGTTATATTATTGCTAACATTTTGGATATTCTAACTTTTATTTTAGTGATTGCTACGAAAACTTATCATTAGATATTCTATTCTTACTTTACTTCATCACTTTTCTAAATACTTATTACTTCTCAAAGCATACTCCTTAAAACTGAAACTCTATCTTCTTTTCTTACTTTACTTCTTCACTTTTCTAAATACTTATTACTTCTCAAAGCATACTCCTTAAAACTGAAATTCTGTCTTCTATTCTTACTTTACTTCTTCACTTTTCTATAGGCTAACTTTCATCTACAAGCATATCTTAACAAAACGAATACAGATTCGTGTTAGTTATATTATTGCTAACATTTTGGATATTCTAACTTTTATTTTAGTGATTGCTACGAAAACTTATCATTAGATATTCTATTCTTACTTTACTTCATCACTTTTCTAAATACTTATTACTTCTCAAAGCATACTCCTTAAAACTGAAACTCTATCTTCTTTTCTTACTTTACTTCTTCACTTTTCTAAATACTTATTACTTCTCAAAGCATACTCCTTAAAACTGAAATTCTGTCTTCTATTCTTACTTTACTTCTTCACTTTTCTATAGGCTAACTTTCATCTACAAGCATGTCTTAACAAACCGAATACAGATTCGTGTTAGTTATATTATTGCTAACATTTTGGATATTCTAACTTTTATTTTAGTGATTGCTACGAAAACTTATCATTAGATATTCTATTCTTACTTTACTTCATCACTTTTCTAAATACTTATTACTTCTCAAAGCATACTCCTTAAAACTGAAACTCTATCTTCTTTTCTTACTTTACTTCTTCACTTTTCTAAATACTTATTACTTCTCAAAGCATACTCCTTAAAACTGAAATTCTGTCTTCTATTCTTACTTTACTTCTTCACTTTTCTATAGGCTAACTTTCATCTACAAGCATGTCTTAACAAACCGAATACAGATTCGTGTTAGTTATATTATTGCTAACATTTTGGATATTCTAACTTTTATTTTAGTGATTGCTACGAAAACTTATCATTAGATATTCTATTCTTACTTTACTTCATCACTTTTCTAAATACTTATTACTTCTCAAAGCATACTCCTTAAAACTGAAACTCTATCTTCTTTTCTTACTTTACTTCTTCACTTTTCTAAATACTTATTACTTCTCAAAGCATACTCCTTAAAACTGAAATTCTGTCTTCTATTCTTACTTTACTTCTTCACTTTTCTATAGGCTAACTTTCATCTACAAGCATGTCTTAACAAACCGAATACAGATTCGTGTTAGTTATATTATTGCTAACATTTTGGATATTCTAACTTTTATTTTAGTGATTGCTACGAAAACTTATCATTAGATATTCTATTCTTACTTTACTTCATCACTTTTCTAAATACTTATTACTTCTCAAAGCATACTCCTTAAAACTGAAACTCTATCTTCTTTTCTTACTTTACTTCTTCACTTTTCTATAGGCTAACTTTCATCTACAAGCATATCTTAACAAAACGAATACAGATTCGTGTTAGTTATATTATTGCTAACATTTTGGATATTCTAACTTTTATTTTAGTGATTGCTACGAAAACTTATCATTAGATATTCTATTCTTACTTTACTTCATCACTTTTCTAAATACTTATTACTTCTCAAAGCATACTCCTTAAAACTGAAACTCTATCTTCTTTTCTTACCTTACTTTTTCACTTTTCTAAATACTTATTACTTCTCAAAGCATACTCCTTAAAACTGAAATTCTGTCTTCTATTCTTACTTTACTTCTTCACTTTTCTATAGGCTAACTTTCATCTACAAGCATGTCTTAACAAACCGAATACAGATTCGTGTTAGTTATATTATTGCTAACATTTTGGATATTCTAACTTTTATTTTAGTGATTGCTACGAAAACTTATCATTAGATATTCTATTCTTACTTTACTTCATCACTTTTCTAAATACTTATTACTTCTCAAAGCATACTCCTTAAAACTGAAATTCTGTCTTCTATTCTTACTTTACTTCTTCACTTTTCTATAGGCTAACTTTCATCTACAAGCATATCTTAACAAAACGAATACAGATTCGTGTTAGTTATATTATTGCTAACATTTTGGATATTCTAACTTTTATTTTAGTGATTGCTACGAAAACTTATCATTAGATATTCTATTCTTACTTTACTTCATCACTTTTCTAAATACTTATTACTTCTCAAAGCATACTCCTTAAAACTGAAACTCTATCTTCTTTTCTTACCTTACTTTTTCACTTTTCTAAATACTTATTACTTCTCAAAGCATACTCCTTAAAACTGAAATTCTGTCTTCTATTCTTACTTTACTTCTTCACTTTTCTATAGGCTAACTTTCATCTACAAGCATATCTTAACAAAACGAATACAGATTCGTGTTAGTTATATTATTGCTAACATTTTGGATATTCTAACTTTTATTTTAGTGATTGCTACGAAAACTTATCATTAGATATTCTATTCTTACTTTACTTCATCACTTTTCTAAATACTTATTACTTCTCAAAGCATACTCCTTAAAACTGAAACTCTATCTTCTTTTCTTACCTTACTTTTTCACTTTTCTAAATACTTATTACTTCTCAAAGCATACTCCTTAAAACTGAAATTCTGTCTTCTATTCTTACTTTACTTCTTCACTTTTCTATAGGCTAACTTTCATCTACAAGCATATCTTAACAAAACGAATACAGATTCGTGTTAGTTATATTATTGCTAACATTTTGGATATTCTAACTTTTATTTTAGTGATTGCTACGAAAACTTATCATTAGATATTCTATTCTTACTTTACTTCATCACTTTTCTAAATACTTATTACTTCTCAAAGCATACTCCTTAAAACTGAAACTCTATCTTCTTTTCTTACTTTACTTCTTCACTTTTCTAAATACTTATTACTTCTCAAAGCATACTCCTTAAAACTGAAATTCTGTCTTCTATTCTTACTTTACTTCTTCACTTTTCTATAGGCTAACTTTCATCTACAAGCATATCTTAACAAAACGAATACAGATTCGTGTTAGTTATATTATTGCTAACATTTTGGATATTCTAACTTTTATTTTAGTGATTGCTACGAAAACTTATCATTAGATATTCTATTCTTACTTTACTTCATCACTTTTCTAAATACTTATTACTTCTCAAAGCATACTCCTTAAAACTGAAACTCTATCTTCTTTTCTTACCTTACTTTTTCACTTTTCTAAATACTTATTACTTCTCAAAGCATACTCCTTAAAACTGAAATTCTGTCTTCTATTCTTACTTTACTTCTTCACTTTTCTATAGGCTAACTTTCATCTACAAGCATATCTTAACAAAACGAATACAGATTCGTGTTAGTTATATTATTGCTAACATTTTGGATATTCTAACTTTTATTTTAGTGATTGCTACGAAAACTTATCATTAGATATTCTATTCTTACTTTACTTCATCACTTTTCTAAATACTTATTACTTCTCAAAGCATACTCCTTAAAACTGAAACTCTATCTTCTTTTCTTACCTTACTTTTTCACTTTTCTAAATACTTATTACTTCTCAAAGCATACTCCTTAAAACTGAAATTCTGTCTTCTATTCTTACTTTACTTCTTCACTTTTCTATAGGCTAACTTTCATCTACAAGCATATCTTAACAAAACGAATACAGATTCGTGTTAGTTATATTATTGCTAACATTTTGGATATTCTAACTTTTATTTTAGTGATTGCTACGAAAACTTATCATTAGATATTCTATTCTTACTTTACTTCATCACTTTTCTAAATACTTATTACTTCTCAAAGCATACTCCTTAAAACTGAAACTCTATCTTCTTTTCTTACCTTACTTTTTCACTTTTCTAAATACTTATTACTTCTCAAAGCATACTCCTTAAAACTGAAATTCTGTCTTCTATTCTTACTTTACTTCTTCACTTTTCTATAGGCTAACTTTCATCTACAAGCATATCTTAACAAAACGAATACAGATTCGTGTTAGTTATATTATTGCTAACATTTTGGATATTCTAACTTTTATTTTAGTGATTGCTACGAAAACTTATCATTAGATATTCTATTCTTACTTTACTTCATCACTTTTCTAAATACTTATTACTTCTCAAAGCATACTCCTTAAAACTGAAACTCTATCTTCTTTTCTTACTTTACTTCTTCACTTTTCTAAATACTTATTACTTCTCAAAGCATACTCCTTAAAACTGAAATTCTGTCTTCTATTCTTACTTTACTTCTTCACTTTTCTATAGGCTAACTTTCATCTACAAGCATATCTTAACAAAACGAATACAGATTCGTGTTAGTTATATTATTGCTAACATTTTGGATATTCTAACTTTTATTTTAGTGATTGCTACGAAAACTTATCATTAGATATTCTATTCTTACTTTACTTCATCACTTTTCTAAATACTTATTACTTCTCAAAGCATACTCCTTAAAACTGAAACTCTATCTTCTTTTCTTACCTTACTTTTTCACTTTTCTAAATACTTATTACTTCTCAAAGCATACTCCTTAAAACTGAAATTCTGTCTTCTATTCTTACTTTACTTCTTCACTTTTCTATAGGCTAACTTTCATCTACAAGCATATCTTAACAAAACGAATACAGATTCGTGTTAGTTATATTATTGCTAACATTTTGGATATTCTAACTTTTATTTTAGTGATTGCTACGAAAACTTATCATTAGATATTCTATTCTTACTTTACTTCATCACTTTTCTAAATACTTATTACTTCTCAAAGCATACTCCTTAAAACTGAAACTCTATCTTCTTTTCTTACTTTACTTCTTCACTTTTCTAAATACTTATTACTTCTCAAAGCATACTCCTTAAAACTGAAATTCTGTCTTCTATTCTTACTTTACTTCTTCACTTTTCTATAGGCTAACTTTCATCTACAAGCATATCTTAACAAAACGAATACAGATTCGTGTTAGTTATATTATTGCTAACATTTTGGATATTCTAACTTTTATTTTAGTGATTGCTACGAAAACTTATCATTAGATATTCTATTCTTACTTTACTTCATCACTTTTCTAAATACTTATTACTTCTCAAAGCATACTCCTTAAAACTGAAACTCTATCTTCTTTTCTTACTTTACTTCTTCACTTTTCTAAATACTTATTACTTCTCAAAGCATACTCCTTAAAACTGAAACTCTATCTTCTTTTCTTACCTTACTTTTTCACTTTTCTAAATACTTATTACTTCTCAAAGCATACTCCTTAAAACTGAAATTCTGTCTTCTATTCTTACTTTACTTCTTCACTTTTCTATAGGCTAACTTTCATCTACAAGCATATCTTAACAAAACGAATACAGATTCGTGTTAGTTATATTATTGCTAACATTTTGGATATTCTAACTTTTATTTTAGTGATTGCTACGAAAACTTATCATTAGATATTCTATTCTTACTTTACTTCATCACTTTTCTAAATACTTATTACTTCTCAAAGCATACTCCTTAAAACTGAAACTCTATCTTCTTTTCTTACCTTACTTTTTCACTTTTCTAAATACTTATTACTTCTCAAAGCATACTCCTTAAAACTGAAATTCTGTCTTCTATTCTTACTTTACTTCTTCACTTTTCTATAGGCTAACTTTCATCTACAAGCATATCTTAACAAAACGAATACAGATTCGTGTTAGTTATATTATTGCTAACATTTTGGATATTCTAACTTTTATTTTAGTGATTGCTACGAAAACTTATCATTAGATATTCTATTCTTACTTTACTTCATCACTTTTCTAAATACTTATTACTTCTCAAAGCATACTCCTTAAAACTGAAACTCTATCTTCTTTTCTTACCTTACTTTTTCACTTTTCTAAATACTTATTACTTCTCAAAGCATACTCCTTAAAACTGAAATTCTGTCTTCTATTCTTACTTTACTTCTTCACTTTTCTATAGGCTAACTTTCATCTACAAGCATATCTTAACAAAACGAATACAGATTCGTGTTAGTTATATTATTGCTAACATTTTGGATATTCTAACTTTTATTTTAGTGATTGCTACGAAAACTTATCATTAGATATTCTATTCTTACTTTACTTCATCACTTTTCTAAATACTTATTACTTCTCAAAGCATACTCCTTAAAACTGAAACTCTATCTTCTTTTCTTACTTTACTTCTTCACTTTTCTAAATACTTATTACTTCTCAAAGCATACTCCTTAAAACTGAAATTCTGTCTTCTATTCTTACTTTACTTCTTCACTTTTCTATAGGCTAACTTTCATCTACAAGCATATCTTAACAAAACGAATACAGATTCGTGTTAGTTATATTATTGCTAACATTTTGGATATTCTAACTTTTATTTTAGTGATTGCTACGAAAACTTATCATTAGATATTCTATTCTTACTTTACTTCATCACTTTTCTAAATACTTATTACTTCTCAAAGCATACTCCTTAAAACTGAAACTCTATCTTCTTTTCTTACTTTACTTCTTCACTTTTCTAAATACTTATTACTTCTCAAAGCATACTCCTTAAAACTGAAATTCTGTCTTCTATTCTTACTTTACTTCTTCACTTTTCTATAGGCTAACTTTCATCTACAAGCATATCTTAACAAAACGAATACAGATTCGTGTTAGTTATATTATTGCTAACATTTTGGATATTCTAACTTTTATTTTAGTGATTGCTACGAAAACTTATCATTAGATATTCTATTCTTACTTTACTTCATCACTTTTCTAAATACTTATTACTTCTCAAAGCATACTCCTTAAAACTGAAACTCTATCTTCTTTTCTTACTTTACTTCTTCACTTTTCTAAATACTTATTACTTCTCAAAGCATACTCCTTAAAACTGAAATTCTGTCTTCTATTCTTACTTTACTTCTTCACTTTTCTATAGGCTAACTTTCATCTACAAGCATATCTTAACAAAACGAATACAGATTCGTGTTAGTTATATTATTGCTAACATTTTGGATATTCTAACTTTTATTTTAGTGATTGCTACGAAAACTTATCATTAGATATTCTATTCTTACTTTACTTCATCACTTTTCTAAATACTTATTACTTCTCAAAGCATACTCCTTAAAACTGAAACTCTATCTTCTTTTCTTACCTTACTTTTTCACTTTTCTAAATACTTATTACTTCTCAAAGCATACTCCTTAAAACTGAAATTCTGTCTTCTATTCTTACTTTACTTCTTCACTTTTCTATAGGCTAACTTTCATCTACAAGCATATCTTAACAAAACGAATACAGATTCGTGTTAGTTATATTATTGCTAACATTTTGGATATTCTAACTTTTATTTTAGTGATTGCTACGAAAACTTATCATTAGATATTCTATTCTTACTTTACTTCATCACTTTTCTAAATACTTATTACTTCTCAAAGCATACTCCTTAAAACTGAAACTCTATCTTCTTTTCTTACTTTACTTCTTCACTTTTCTAAATACTTATTACTTCTCAAAGCATACTCCTTAAAACTGAAATTCTGTCTTCTATTCTTACTTTACTTCTTCACTTTTCTATAGGCTAACTTTCATCTACAAGCATATCTTAACAAAACGAATACAGATTCGTGTTAGTTATATTATTGCTAACATTTTGGATATTCTAACTTTTATTTTAGTGATTGCTACGAAAACTTATCATTAGATATTCTATTCTTACTTTACTTCATCACTTTTCTAAATACTTATTACTTCTCAAAGCATACTCCTTAAAACTGAAACTCTATCTTCTTTTCTTACTTTACTTCTTCACTTTTCTAAATACTTATTACTTCTCAAAGCATACTCCTTAAAACTGAAACTCTATCTTCTTTTCTTACCTTACTTTTTCACTTTTCTAAATACTTATTACTTCTCAAAGCATACTCCTTAAAACTGAAATTCTGTCTTCTATTCTTACTTTACTTCTTCACTTTTCTATAGGCTAACTTTCATCTACAAGCATATCTTAACAAAACGAATACAGATTCGTGTTAGTTATATTATTGCTAACATTTTGGATATTCTAACTTTTATTTTAGTGATTGCTACGAAAACTTATCATTAGATATTCTATTCTTACTTTACTTCATCACTTTTCTAAATACTTATTACTTCTCAAAGCATACTCCTTAAAACTGAAACTCTATCTTCTTTTCTTACCTTACTTTTTCACTTTTCTAAATACTTATTACTTCTCAAAGCATACTCCTTAAAACTGAAATTCTGTCTTCTATTCTTACTTTACTTCTTCACTTTTCTATAGGCTAACTTTCATCTACAAGCATATCTTAACAAAACGAATACAGATTCGTGTTAGTTATATTATTGCTAACATTTTGGATATTCTAACTTTTATTTTAGTGATTGCTACGAAAACTTATCATTAGATATTCTATTCTTACTTTACTTCATCACTTTTCTAAATACTTATTACTTCTCAAAGCATACTCCTTAAAACTGAAACTCTATCTTCTTTTCTTACTTTACTTCTTCACTTTTCTAAATACTTATTACTTCTCAAAGCATACTCCTTAAAACTGAAATTCTGTCTTCTATTCTTACTTTACTTCTTCACTTTTCTATAGGCTAACTTTCATCTACAAGCATATCTTAACAAAACGAATACAGATTCGTGTTAGTTATATTATTGCTAACATTTTGGATATTCTAACTTTTATTTTAGTGATTGCTACGAAAACTTATCATTAGATATTCTATTCTTACTTTACTTCATCACTTTTCTAAATACTTATTACTTCTCAAAGCATACTCCTTAAAACTGAAACTCTATCTTCTTTTCTTACCTTACTTTTTCACTTTTCTAAATACTTATTACTTCTCAAAGCATACTCCTTAAAACTGAAATTCTGTCTTCTATTCTTACTTTACTTCTTCACTTTTCTATAGGCTAACTTTCATCTACAAGCATATCTTAACAAAACGAATACAGATTCGTGTTAGTTATATTATTGCTAACATTTTGGATATTCTAACTTTTATTTTAGTGATTGCTACGAAAACTTATCATTAGATATTCTATTCTTACTTTACTTCATCACTTTTCTAAATACTTATTACTTCTCAAAGCATACTCCTTAAAACTGAAACTCTATCTTCTTTTCTTACTTTACTTCTTCACTTTTCTAAATACTTATTACTTCTCAAAGCATACTCCTTAAAACTGAAATTCTGTCTTCTATTCTTACTTTACTTCTTCACTTTTCTATAGGCTAACTTTCATCTACAAGCATATCTTAACAAAACGAATACAGATTCGTGTTAGTTATATTATTGCTAACATTTTGGATATTCTAACTTTTATTTTAGTGATTGCTACGAAAACTTATCATTAGATATTCTATTCTTACTTTACTTCATCACTTTTCTAAATACTTATTACTTCTCAAAGCATACTCCTTAAAACTGAAACTCTATCTTCTTTTCTTACCTTACTTTTTCACTTTTCTAAATACTTATTACTTCTCAAAGCATACTCCTTAAAACTGAAATTCTGTCTTCTATTCTTACTTTACTTCTTCACTTTTCTATAGGCTAACTTTCATCTACAAGCATATCTTAACAAAACGAATACAGATTCGTGTTAGTTATATTATTGCTAACATTTTGGATATTCTAACTTTTATTTTAGTGATTGCTACGAAAACTTATCATTAGATATTCTATTCTTACTTTACTTCATCACTTTTCTAAATACTTATTACTTCTCAAAGCATACTCCTTAAAACTGAAACTCTATCTTCTTTTCTTACTTTACTTCTTCACTTTTCTAAATACTTATTACTTCTCAAAGCATACTCCTTAAAACTGAAATTCTGTCTTCTATTCTTACTTTACTTCTTCACTTTTCTATAGGCTAACTTTCATCTACAAGCATATCTTAACAAAACGAATACAGATTCGTGTTAGTTATATTATTGCTAACATTTTGGATATTCTAACTTTTATTTTAGTGATTGCTACGAAAACTTATCATTAGATATTCTATTCTTACTTTACTTCATCACTTTTCTAAATACTTATTACTTCTCAAAGCATACTCCTTAAAACTGAAACTCTATCTTCTTTTCTTACCTTACTTTTTCACTTTTCTAAATACTTATTACTTCTCAAAGCATACTCCTTAAAACTGAAATTCTGTCTTCTATTCTTACTTTACTTCTTCACTTTTCTATAGGCTAACTTTCATCTACAAGCATATCTTAACAAAACGAATACAGATTCGTGTTAGTTATATTATTGCTAACATTTTGGATATTCTAACTTTTATTTTAGTGATTGCTACGAAAACTTATCATTAGATATTCTATTCTTACTTTACTTCATCACTTTTCTAAATACTTATTACTTCTCAAAGCATACTCCTTAAAACTGAAACTCTATCTTCTTTTCTTACTTTACTTCTTCACTTTTCTAAATACTTATTACTTCTCAAAGCATACTCCTTAAAACTGAAATTCTGTCTTCTATTCTTACTTTACTTCTTCACTTTTCTATAGGCTAACTTTCATCTACAAGCATATCTTAACAAAACGAATACAGATTCGTGTTAGTTATATTATTGCTAACATTTTGGATATTCTAACTTTTATTTTAGTGATTGCTACGAAAACTTATCATTAGATATTCTATTCTTACTTTACTTCATCACTTTTCTAAATACTTATTACTTCTCAAAGCATACTCCTTAAAACTGAAACTCTATCTTCTTTTCTTACTTTACTTCTTCACTTTTCTAAATACTTATTACTTCTCAAAGCATACTCCTTAAAACTGAAATTCTGTCTTCTATTCTTACTTTACTTCTTCACTTTTCTATAGGCTAACTTTCATCTACAAGCATATCTTAACAAAACGAATACAGATTCGTGTTAGTTATATTATTGCTAACATTTTGGATATTCTAACTTTTATTTTAGTGATTGCTACGAAAACTTATCATTAGATATTCTATTCTTACTTTACTTCATCACTTTTCTAAATACTTATTACTTCTCAAAGCATACTCCTTAAAACTGAAACTCTATCTTCTTTTCTTACCTTACTTTTTCACTTTTCTAAATACTTATTACTTCTCAAAGCATACTCCTTAAAACTGAAATTCTGTCTTCTATTCTTACTTTACTTCTTCACTTTTCTATAGGCTAACTTTCATCTACAAGCATATCTTAACAAAACGAATACAGATTCGTGTTAGTTATATTATTGCTAACATTTTGGATATTCTAACTTTTATTTTAGTGATTGCTACGAAAACTTATCATTAGATATTCTATTCTTACTTTACTTCATCACTTTTCTAAATACTTATTACTTCTCAAAGCATACTCCTTAAAACTGAAACTCTATCTTCTTTTCTTACTTTACTTCTTCACTTTTCTAAATACTTATTACTTCTCAAAGCATACTCCTTAAAACTGAAATTCTGTCTTCTATTCTTACTTTACTTCTTCACTTTTCTATAGGCTAACTTTCATCTACAAGCATATCTTAACAAAACGAATACAGATTCGTGTTAGTTATATTATTGCTAACATTTTGGATATTCTAACTTTTATTTTAGTGATTGCTACGAAAACTTATCATTAGATATTCTATTCTTACTTTACTTCATCACTTTTCTAAATACTTATTACTTCTCAAAGCATACTCCTTAAAACTGAAACTCTATCTTCTTTTCTTACCTTACTTTTTCACTTTTCTAAATACTTATTACTTCTCAAAGCATACTCCTTAAAACTGAAATTCTGTCTTCTATTCTTACTTTACTTCTTCACTTTTCTATAGGCTAACTTTCATCTACAAGCATATCTTAACAAAACGAATACAGATTCGTGTTAGTTATATTATTGCTAACATTTTGGATATTCTAACTTTTATTTTAGTGATTGCTACGAAAACTTATCATTAGATATTCTATTCTTACTTTACTTCATCACTTTTCTAAATACTTATTACTTCTCAAAGCATACTCCTTAAAACTGAAACTCTATCTTCTTTTCTTACTTTACTTCTTCACTTTTCTAAATACTTATTACTTCTCAAAGCATACTCCTTAAAACTGAAATTCTGTCTTCTATTCTTACTTTACTTCTTCACTTTTCTATAGGCTAACTTTCATCTACAAGCATATCTTAACAAAACGAATACAGATTCGTGTTAGTTATATATTGCTAACATTTTGGATATTCTAACTTTTATTTTAGTGATTGCTACGAAAACTTATCATTAGATATTCTATTCTTACTTTACTTCATCACTTTTCTAAATACTTATTACTTCTCAAAGCATACTCCTTAAAACTGAAACTCTATCTTCTTTTCTTACTTTACTTCTTCACTTTTCTAAATACTTATTACTTCTCAAAGCATACTCCTTAAAACTGAAATTCTGTCTTCTATTCTTACTTTACTTCTTCACTTTTCTATAGGCTAACTTTCATCTACAAGCATATCTTAACAAAACGAATACAGATTCGTGTTAGTTATATTATTGCTAACATTTTGGATATTCTAACTTTTATTTTAGTGATTGCTACGAAAACTTATCATTAGATATTCTATTCTTACTTTACTTCATCACTTTTCTAAATACTTATTACTTCTCAAAGCATACTCCTTAAAACTGAAACTCTATCTTCTTTTCTTACCTTACTTTTTCACTTTTCTAAATACTTATTACTTCTCAAAGCATACTCCTTAAAACTGAAATTCTGTCTTCTATTCTTACTTTACTTCTTCACTTTTCTATAGGCTAACTTTCATCTACAAGCATATCTTAACAAAACGAATACAGATTCGTGTTAGTTATATTATTGCTAACATTTTGGATATTCTAACTTTTATTTTAGTGATTGCTACGAAAACTTATCATTAGATATTCTATTCTTACTTTACTTCATCACTTTTCTAAATACTTATTACTTCTCAAAGCATACTCCTTAAAACTGAAACTCTATCTTCTTTTCTTACCTTACTTTTTCACTTTTCTAAATACTTATTACTTCTCAAAGCATACTCCTTAAAACTGAAATTCTGTCTTCTATTCTTACTTTACTTCTTCACTTTTTCTATAGGCTAACTTTCATCTACAAGCATATCTTAACAAAACGAATACAGATTCGTGTTAGTTATATTATTGCTAACATTTTGGATATTCTAACTTTTATTTTAGTGATTGCTACGAAAACTTATCATTAGATATTCTATTCTTACTTTACTTCATCACTTTTCTAAATACTTATTACTTCTCAAAGCATACTCCTTAAAACTGAAACTCTATCTTCTTTTCTTACTTTACTTCTTCACTTTTTCTAAATACTTATTACTTCTCAAAGCATACTCCTTAAAACTGAAATTCTGTCTTCTATTCTTACTTTACTTCTTCACTTTTCTATAGGCTAACTTTCATCTACAAGCATATCTTAACAAAACGAATACAGATTCGTGTTAGTTATATTATTGCTAACATTTTGGATATTCTAACTTTTATTTTAGTGATTGCTACGAAAACTTATCATTAGATATTCTATTCTTACTTACTTCATCACTTTTCTAAATACTTATTACTTCTCAAAGCATACTCCTTAAAACTGAAACTCTATCTTCTTTTCTTACCTTACTTTTTCACTTTTCTAAATACTTATTACTTCTCAAAGCATACTCCTTAAAACTGAAATTCTGTCTTCTATTCTTACTTTACTTCTTCACTTTTCTATAGGCTAACTTTCATCTACAAGCATATCTTAACAAAACGAATACAGATTCGTGTTAGTTATATTATTGCTAACATTTTGGATATTCTAACTTTTATTTTAGTGATTGCTACGAAAACTTATCATTAGATATTCTATTCTTACTTTACTTCATCACTTTTCTAAATACTTATTACTTCTCAAAGCATACTCCTTAAAACTGAAACTCTATCTTCTTTTCTTACTTTACTTCTTCACTTTTCTAAATACTTATTACTTCTCAAAGCATACTCCTTAAAACTGAAATTCTGTCTTCTATTCTTACTTTACTTCTTCACTTTTCTATAGGCTAACTTTCATCTACAAGCATATCTTAACAAAACGAATACAGATTCGTGTTAGTTATATTATTGCTAACATTTTGGATATTCTAACTTTTATTTTAGTGATTGCTACGAAAACTTATCATTAGATATTCTATTCTTACTTTACTTCATCACTTTTCTAAATACTTATTACTTCTCAAAGCATACTCCTTAAAACTGAAACTCTATCTTCTTCTTACTTACTTTTTCACTTTTCTAAATACTTATTACTTCTCAAAGCATACTCCTTAAAACTGAAATTCTGTCTTCTATTCTTACTTTACTTCTTCACTTTTCTATAGGCTAACTTTCATCTACAAGCATATCTTAACAAAACGAATACAGATTCGTGTTAGTATATTATTGCTAACATTTTGGATATTCTAACTTTTATTTTAGTGATTGCTACGAAAACTTATCATTAGATATTCTATTCTTACTTTACTTCATCACTTTTCTAAATACTTATTACTTCTCAAAGCATACTCCTTAAAACTGAAAACTCTATCTTCTTTTCTTACTTTACTTCTTCACTTTTCTAAAATACTTATTACTTCTCAAAGCATACTCCTTAAAACTGAAATTCTGTCTTCTATTCTTACTTTACTTCTTCACTTTTCTATAGGCTAACTTTCATCTACAAGCATATCTTAACAAAACGAATACAGATTCGTGTTAGTTTATATTATTGCTAACATTTTGGATATTCTAACTTTTATTTTAGTGATTGCTACGAAAACTTATCATTAGATATTCTATTCTTACTTTACTTCATCACTTTTCTAAATACTTATTACTTCTCAAAGCATACTCCTTAAAACTGAAACTCTATCTTCTTTTCTTACCTTACTTTTTCACTTTTCTAAATACTTATTACTTCTCAAAGCATACTCCTTAAAACTGAAATTCTGTCTTCTATTCTTACTTTACTTCTTCACTTTTCTATAGGCTAAACTTTCATCTACAAGCATATCTTAACAAAACGAATACAGATTCGTGTTAGTTATATTATTGCTAACATTTTGGATATTCTAACTTTTATTTTAGTGATTGCTACGAAAACTTATCATTAGATATTCTATTCTTACTTTACTTCATCACTTTTCTAAATACTTATTACTTCTCAAAGCATACTCCTTAAAACTGAAAACTCTATCTTCTTTTTCTTAACTTTACTTCTTCACTTTTCTATAGGCTAACTTTCATCTACAAGCATATCTTAACAAAACGAATACAGATTCGTGTTAGTTATATTATTGCTAACATTTTGGATATTCTAACTTTTATTTTAGTGATTGCTACGAAAACTTATCATTAGATATTCTATTCTTACTTTACTTCATCACTTTTCTAAATACTTATTACTTCTCAAAGCATACTCCTTAAAACTGAAACTCTATCTTCTTTTCTTACTTTACTTCTTCACTTTTCTAAATACTTATTACTTCTCAAAGCATACTCCTTAAAACTGAAATTCTGTCTTCTATTCTTACTTTACTTCTTCACTTTTCTATAGGCTAACTTTCATCTACAAGCATATCTTAACAAAACGAATACAGATTCGTGTTAGTTATATTATTGCTAACATTTTGGATATTCTAACTTTTATTTTAGTGATTGCTACGAAAACTTATCATTAGATATTCTATTCTTACTTTACTTCATCACTTTTCTAAATACTTATTACTTCTCAAAGCATACTCCTTAAAACTGAAACTCTATCTTCTTTTCTTACTTTACTTCTTCACTTTTCTAAATACTTATTACTTCTCAAAGCATACTCCTTAA
This sequence comes from Loxodes magnus, assembly GCA_946699065.1. Classification (NCBI taxonomy): domain Eukaryota; phylum Ciliophora; class Karyorelictea; order Loxodida; family Loxodidae; genus Loxodes; species Loxodes magnus. The sequence goes on along the minus strand of CAMPDV010001386.1, from coordinate 30,613 downwards.
AACTGAAATTCTGTCTTCTATTCTTACTTTACTTCTTCACTTTTCTATAGGCTAACTTTCATCTACAAGCATATCTTAACAAAACGAATACAGATTCGTGTTAGTTATAATATTGCTAACATTTTGGATATTCTAACTTTTATTTTAGTGATTGCTACGAAAACTTATCATTAGATATTCTATTCTTACTTTACTTCATCACTTTTCTAAATACTTATTACTTCTCAAAGCATACTCCTTAAAACTGAAACTCTATCTTCTTTTCTTACCTTACTTTTTCACTTTTCTAAATACTTATTACTTCTCAAAGCATACTCCTTAAAACTGAAATTCTGTCTTCTATTCTTACTTTACTTCTTCACTTTTCTATAGGCTAACTTTCATCTACAAGCATATCTTAACAAAACGAATACAGATTCGTGTTAGTTATATTATTGCTAACATTTTGGATATTCTAACTTTTATTTTAGTGATTGCTACGAAAACTTATCATTAGATATTCTATTCTTACTTTACTTCATCACTTTTCTAAATACTTATTACTTCTCAAAGCATACTCCTTAAAACTGAAACTCTATCTTCTTTTCTTACTTATACTTCTTCACTTTTCTATAAGGCTAACTTTCATCTACAAGCATATCTTAACAAAACGAATACAGATTCGTGTTAGTTATATTATTGCTAACATTTTGGATATTCTAACTTTTATTTTAGTGATTGCTACGAAAACTTATCATTAGATATTCTATTCTTACTTTACTTCATCACTTTTCTAAATACTTATTACTTCTCAAAGCATACTCCTTAAAACTGAAACTCTATCTTCTTTCTTACTTACTTACTTTCACTTTTCTAAATACTTATTACTTCTCAAAGCATACTCCTTAAAACTGAAATTCTGTCTTCTATTCTTACTTTACTTCTTCACTTTTCTATAGGCTAACTTTCATCTACAAGCATATCTTAACAAAACGAATACAGATTCGTGTTAGTTATATTATTGCTAACATTTTGGATATTCTAACTTTTATTTTAGTGATTGCTACGAAAACTTATCATTAGATATTCTATTCTTACTTTACTTCATCACTTTTCTAAATACTTATTACTTCTCAAAGCATACTCCTTAAAACTGAAACTCTATCTTCTTTTCTTACCTTACTTTTTCACTTTTCTAAATACTTATTACTTCTCAAAGCATACTCCTTAAAACTGAAATTCTGTCTTCTATTCTTACTTTACTTCTTCACTTTTCTATAGGCTAACTTTCATCTACAAGCATATCTTAACAAAACGAATACAGATTCGTGTTAGTTATATTATTGCTAACATTTTGGATATTCTAACTTTTATTTTAGTGATTGCTACGAAAACTTATCATTAGATATTCTATTCTTACTTTACTTCATCACTTTTCTAAATACTTATTACTTCTCAAAGCATACTCCTTAAAACTGAAACTCTATCTTCTTTTCTTACTTTACTTCATCACTTTTCTAAAATACTTATTACTTCTCAAAGCATACTCCTTAAAACTGAAATTCTGTCTTCTATTCTTACTTTACTTCTTCACTTTTCTATAGGCTAACTTTCATCTACAAGCATATCTTAACAAAACGAATACAGATTCGTGTTAGTTATATTATTGCTAACATTTTGGATATTCTAACTTTTATTTTAGTGATTGCTACGAAAACTTATCATTAGATATTCTATTCTTACTTTACTTCATCACTTTTCTAAATACTTATTACTTCTCAAAGCATACTCCTTAAAACTGAAACTCTATCTTCTTTTCTTACCTTACTTTTTCACTTTTCTAAATACTTATTACTTCTCAAAGCATACTCCTTAAAACTGAAATTCTGTCTTCTATTCTTACTTTACTTCTTCACTTTTCTATAGGCTAACTTTCATCTACAAGCATATCTTAACAAAACGAATACAGATTCGTGTTAGTTATATTATTGCTAACATTTTTGGATATTCTAACTTTTATTTTAGTGATTGCTACGAAAAACTTATCATTAGATATTCTATTCTTACTTTACTTCATCACTTTTCTAAATACTTATTACTTCTCAAAGCATACTCCTTAAAACTGAAACTCTATCTTCTTTTCTTACTTTACTTCTTCACTTTTCTAAATACTTATTACTTCTCAAAGCATACTCCTTAAAACTGAAATTCTGTCTTCTATTCTTACTTTACTTCTTCACTTTTCTATAGGCTAACTTTCATCTACAAGCATATCTTAACAAAACGAATACAGATTCGTGTTAGTTATATTATTGCTAACATTTTGGATATTCTAACTTTTATTTTAGTGATTGCTACGAAAACTTATCATTAGATATTCTATTCTTACTTTACTTCATCACTTTTTCTAAATACTTATTACTTCTCAAAGCATACTCCTTAAAACTGAAACTCTATCTTCTTTTCTTACCTTACTTTTTCACTTTTCTAAATACTTATTACTTCTCAAAGCATACTCCTTAAAACTGAAATTCTGTCTTCTATTCTTACTTTACTTCTTCACTTTTCTATAGGCTAACTTTCATCTACAAGCATATCTTAACAAAACGAATACAGATTCGTGTTAGTTATATTATTGCTAACATTTTGGATATTCTAACTTTTATTTTAGTGATTGCTACGAAAACTTATCATTAGATATTCTATTCTTACTTTACTTCATCACTTTTCTAAATACTTATTACTTCTCAAAGCATACTCCTTAAAACTGAAACTCTATCTTCTTTTCTTACTTTACTTCTTCACTTTTCTAAATACTTATTACTTCTCAAAGCATACTCCTTAAAACTGAAATTCTGTCTTCTATTCTTACTTTACTTCTTCACTTTTCTATAGGCTAACTTTCATCTACAAGCATATCTTAACAAAACGAATACAGATTCGTGTTAGTTATATTATTGCTAACATTTTGGATATTCTAACTTTTATTTTAGTGATTGCTACGAAAACTTATCATTAGATATTCTATTCTTACTTTACTTCATCACTTTTCTAAATACTTATTACTTCTCAAAGCATACTCCTTAAAACTGAAACTCTATCTTCTTTTCTTACCTTACTTTTTCACTTTTCTAAATACTTATTACTTCTCAAAGCATACTCCTTAAAACTGAAATTCTGTCTTCTATTCTTACTTTACTTCTTCACTTTTCTATAGGCTAACTTTCATCTACAAGCATATCTTAACAAAACGAATACAGATTCGTGTTAGTTATATTATTGCTAACATTTTGGATATTCTAACTTTTATTTTAGTGATTGCTACGAAAACTTATCATTAGATATTCTATTCTTACTTTACTTCATCACTTTTCTAAATACTTATTACTTCTCAAAGCATACTCCTTAAAACTGAAACTCTATCTTCTTTTCTTACCTTACTTTTTCACTTTTCTAAATACTTATTACTTCTCAAAGCATACTCCTTAAAACTGAAATTCTGTCTTCTATTCTTACTTTACTTCTTCACTTTTCTATAGGCTAACTTTCATCTACAAGCATATCTTAACAAAACGAATACAGATTCGTGTTAGTTATATTATTGCTAACATTTTGGATATTCTAACTTTTATTTTAGTGATTGCTACGAAAACTTATCATTAGATATTCTATTCTTACTTTACTTCATCACTTTTCTAAATACTTATTACTTCTCAAAGCATACTCCTTAAAACTGAAACTCTATCTTCTTTTCTTACTTTACTTCTTCACTTTTCTAAATACTTATTACTTCTCAAAGCATACTCCTTAAAACTGAAATTCTGTCTTCTATTCTTACTTTACTTCTTCACTTTTCTATAGGCTAACTTTCATCTACAAGCATATCTTAACAAAACGAATACAGATTCGTGTTAGTTATATTATTGCTAACATTTTGGATATTCTAACTTTTATTTTAGTGATTGCTACGAAAACTTATCATTAGATATTCTATTCTTACTTTACTTCATCACTTTTCTAAATACTTATTACTTCTCAAAGCATACTCCTTAAAACTGAAACTCTATCTTCTTTTCTTACCTTACTTTTTCACTTTTTCTAAATACTTATTACTTCTCAAAGCATACTCCTTAAAACTGAAATTCTGTCTTCTATTCTTACTTTACTTCTTCACTTTTCTATAGGCTAACTTTCATCTACAAGCATATCTTAACAAAACGAATACAGATTCGTGTTAGTTATATTATTGCTAACATTTTGGATATTCTAACTTTTATTTTAGTGATTGCTACGAAAACTTATCATTAGATATTCTATTCTTACTTTACTTCATCACTTTTCTAAATACTTATTACTTCTCAAAGCATACTCCTTAAAACTGAAACTCTATCTTCTTTTCTTACCTTACTTTTTCACTTTTCTAAATACTTATTACTTCTCAAAGCATACTCCTTAAAACTGAATTCTGTCTTCTATTCTTACTTTACTTCTTCACTTTTCTATAGGCTAACTTTCATCTACAAGCATATCTTAACAAAACGAATACAGATTCGTGTTAGTTATATTATTGCTAACATTTTGGATATTCTAACTTTTTATTTTAGTGATTGCTACGAAAACTTATCATTAGATATTCTATTCTTACTTTACTTCATCACTTTTCTAAATACTTATTACTTCTCAAAGCATACTCCTTAAAACTGAAACTCTATCTTCTTTTCTTACTTTACTTCTTCACTTTTCTATAGGCTAACTTTCATCTACAAGCATATCTTAACAAAACGAATACAGATTCGTGTTAGTTATATTATTGCTAACATTTTGGATATTCTAACTTTTATTTTAGTGATTGCTACGAAAACTTATCATTAGATATTCTATTCTTACTTTACTTCATCACTTTTCTAAATACTTATTACTTCTCAAAGCATACTCCTTAAAACTGAAACTCTATCTTCTTTTCTTACCTTACTTCTTCACTTTTCTAAATACTTATTACTTCTCAAAGCATACTCCTTAAAACTGAAATTCTGTCTTCTATTCTTACTTTACTTCTTCACTTTTCTATAGGCTAACTTTCATCTACAAGCATATCTTAACAAAACGAATACAGATCAGTTATATTATTGCTATATATCTAACTTTTATTTTAGTGATTGCTACGTTATCATTAGATATTCTATTCTTACTTTACTTCATCACTTTTCTAAATACTTATTACTTCTCAAAGCATACTCCTTAAAACTGAAACTCTATCTTCTTTTCTTACTTTACTTCTTCACTTTTCTAAATACTTATTACTTCTCAAAGCATACTCCTTAAAACTGAAATTCTGTCTTCTATTCTTACTTTACTTCTTCACTTTTCTATAGGCTAACTTTCATCTACAAGCATATCTTAACAAAACGAATACAGATTCGTGTTAGTTATATTATTGCTAACATTTTGGATATTCTAACTTTTATTTTAGTGATTGCTACGAAAACTTATCATTAGATATTCTATTCTTACTTTACTTCATCACTTTTCTAAATACTTATTACTTCTCAAAGCATACTCCTTAAAACTGAAACTCTATCTTCTTTTCTTACTTTACTTCTTCACTTTTCTAAATACTTATTACTTCTCAAAGCATACTCCTTAAAACTGAAATTCTGTCTTCTATTCTTACTTTACTTCTTCACTTTTCTATAGGCTAACTTTCATCTACAAGCATATCTTAACAAAACGAATACAGATTCGTGTTAGTTATATTATTGCTAACATTTTGGATATTCTAACTTTTATTTTAGTGATTGCTACGAAAACTTATCATTAGATATTCTATTCTTACTTTACTTCATCACTTTTCTAAATACTTATTACTTCTCAAAGCATACTCCTTAAAACTGAAACTCTATCTTCTTTTCTTACCTTACTTTTTCACTTTTCTAAATACTTATTACTTCTCAAAGCATACTCCTTAAAACTGAAATTCTGTCTTCTATTCTTACTTTACTTCTTCACTTTTCTATAGGCTAACTTTCATCTACAAGCATATCTTAACAAAACGAATACAGATTCGTGTTAGTTATATTATTGCTAACATTTTGGATATTCTAACTTTTATTTTAGTGATTGCTACGAAAACTTATCATTAGATATTCTATTCTTACTTTACTTCATCACTTTTCTAAATACTTATTACTTCTCAAAGCATACTCCTTAAAACTGAAACTCTATCTTCTTTTCTTACCTTACTTTTTCACTTTTCTAAATACTTATTACTTCTCAAAGCATACTCCTTAAAACTGAAATTCTGTCTTCTATTCTTACTTTACTTCTTCACTTTTCTATAGGCTAACTTTCATCTACAAGCATATCTTAACAAAACGAATACAGATTCGTGTTAGTTATATTATTGCTAACATTTTGGATATTCTAACTTTTATTTTAGTGATTGCTACGAAAACTTATCATTAGATATTCTATTCTTACTTTACTTCATCACTTTTCTAAATACTTATTACTTCTCAAAGCATACTCCTTAAAACTGAAACTCTATCTTCTTTTCTTACTTTACTTCTTCACTTTTCTAAATACTTATTACTTCTCAAAGCATACTCCTTAAAACTGAAATTCTGTCTTCTATTCTTACTTTACTTCTTCACTTTTCTATAGGCTAACTTTCATCTACAAGCATATCTTAACAAAACGAATACAGATTCGTGTTAGTTATATTATTGCTAACATTTTGGATATTCTAACTTTTATTTTAGTGATTGCTACGAAAACTTATCATTAGATATTCTATTCTTACTTTACTTCATCACTTTTCTAAATACTTATTACTTCTCAAAGCATACTCCTTAAAACTGAAACTCTATCTTCTTTTCTTACCTTACTTTTTCACTTTTCTAAATACTTATTACTTCTCAAAGCATACTCCTTAAAACTGAAATTCTGTCTTCTATTCTTACTTTACTTCTTCACTTTTCTATAGGCTAACTTTCATCTACAAGCATATCTTAACAAAACGAATACAGATTCGTGTTAGTTATATTATTGCTAACATTTTGGATATTCTAACTTTTATTTTAGTGATTGCTACGAAAACTTATCATTAGATATTCTATTCTTACTTTACTTCATCACTTTTCTAAATACTTATTACTTCTCAAAGCATACTCCTTAAAACTGAAACTCTATCTTCTTTTCTTACCTTACTTTTTCACTTTTCTAAATACTTATTACTTCTCAAAGCATACTCCTTAAAACTGAAATTCTGTCTTCTATTCTTACTTTACTTCTTCACTTTTCTATAGGCTAACTTTCATCTACAAGCATATCTTAACAAAACGAATACAGATTCGTGTTAGTTATATTATTGCTAACATTTTGGATATTCTAACTTTTATTTTAGTGATTGCTACGAAAACTTATCATTAGATATTCTATTCTTACTTTACTTCATCACTTTTCTAAATACTTATTACTTCTCAAAGCATACTCCTTAAAACTGAAACTCTATCTTCTTTTCTTACTTTACTTCTTCACTTTTCTAAATACTTATTACTTCTCAAAGCATACTCCTTAAAACTGAAATTCTGTCTTCTATTCTTACTTTACTTCTTCACTTTTCTATAGGCTAACTTTCATCTACAAGCATATCTTAACAAAACGAATACAGATTCGTGTTAGTTATATTATTGCTAACATTTTGGATATTCTAACTTTTATTTTAGTGATTGCTACGAAAACTTATCATTAGATATTCTATTCTTACTTTACTTCATCACTTTTCTAAATACTTATTACTTCTCAAAGCATACTCCTTAAAACTGAAACTCTATCTTCTTTTCTTACTTTACTTCTTCACTTTTCTAAATACTTATTACTTCTCAAAGCATACTCCTTAAAACTGAAATTCTGTCTTCTATTCTTACTTTACTTCTTCACTTTTCTATAGGCTAACTTTCATCTACAAGCATATCTTAACAAAACGAATACAGATTCGTGTTAGTTATATTATTGCTAACATTTTGGATATTCTAACTTTTATTTTAGTGATTGCTACGAAAACTTATCATTAGATATTCTATTCTTACTTTACTTCATCACTTTTCTAAATACTTATTACTTCTCAAAGCATACTCCTTAAAACTGAAACTCTATCTTCTTTTCTTACCTTACTTTTTCACTTTTCTAAATACTTATTACTTCTCAAAGCATACTCCTTAAAACTGAAATTCTGTCTTCTATTCTTACTTTACTTCTTCACTTTTCTATAGGCTAACTTTCATCTACAAGCATATCTTAACAAAACGAATACAGATTCGTGTTAGTTATATTATTGCTAACATTTTGGATATTCTAACTTTTATTTTAGTGATTGCTACGAAAACTTATCATTAGATATTCTATTCTTACTTTACTTCATCACTTTTCTAAATACTTATTACTTCTCAAAGCATACTCCTTAAAACTGAAACTCTATCTTCTTTTCTTACTTTACTTCTTCACTTTTCTAAATACTTATTACTTCTCAAAGCATACTCCTTAAAACTGAAATTCTGTCTTCTATTCTTACTTTACTTCTTCACTTTTCTATAGGCTAACTTTCATCTACAAGCATATCTTAACAAAACGAATACAGATTCGTGTTAGTTATATTATTGCTAACATTTTGGATATTCTAACTTTTATTTTAGTGATTGCTACGAAAACTTATCATTAGATATTCTATTCTTACTTTACTTCATCACTTTTCTAAATACTTATTACTTCTCAAAGCATACTCCTTAAAACTGAAACTCTATCTTCTTTTCTTACTTTACTTCTTCACTTTTCTAAATACTTATTACTTCTCAAAGCATACTCCTTAAAACTGAAATTCTGTCTTCTATTCTTACTTTACTTCTTCACTTTTCTATAGGCTAACTTTCATCTACAAGCATATCTTAACAAAACGAATACAGATTCGTGTTAGTTATATTATTGCTAACATTTTGGATATTCTAACTTTTATTTTAGTGATTGCTACGAAAACTTATCATTAGATATTCTATTCTTACTTTACTTCATCACTTTTCTAAATACTTATTACTTCTCAAAGCATACTCCTTAAAACTGAAACTCTATCTTCTTTTCTTACCTTACTTTTTCACTTTTCTAAATACTTATTACTTCTCAAAGCATACTCCTTAAAACTGAAATTCTGTCTTCTATTCTTACTTTACTTCTTCACTTTTCTATAGGCTAACTTTCATCTACAAGCATATCTTAACAAAACGAATACAGATTCGTGTTAGTTATATTATTGCTAACATTTTGGATATTCTAACTTTTATTTTAGTGATTGCTACGAAAACTTATCATTAGATATTCTATTCTTACTTTACTTCATCACTTTTCTAAATACTTATTACTTCTCAAAGCATACTCCTTAAAACTGAAACTCTATCTTCTTTTCTTACTTTACTTCTTCACTTTTCTAAATACTTATTACTTCTCAAAGCATACTCCTTAAAACTGAAATTCTGTCTTCTATTCTTACTTTACTTCTTCACTTTTCTATAGGCTAACTTTCATCTACAAGCATATCTTAACAAAACGAATACAGATTCGTGTTAGTTATATTATTGCTAACATTTTGGATATTCTAACTTTTATTTTAGTGATTGCTACGAAAACTTATCATTAGATATTCTATTCTTACTTTACTTCATCACTTTTCTAAATACTTATTACTTCTCAAAGCATACTCCTTAAAACTGAAACTCTATCTTCTTTTCTTACCTTACTTTTTCACTTTTCTAAATACTTATTACTTCTCAAAGCATACTCCTTAAAACTGAAATTCTGTCTTCTATTCTTACTTTACTTCTTCACTTTTCTATAGGCTAACTTTCATCTACAAGCATATCTTAACAAAACGAATACAGATTCGTGTTAGTTATATTATTGCTAACATTTTGGATATTCTAACTTTTATTTTAGTGATTGCTACGAAAACTTATCATTAGATATTCTATTCTTACTTTACTTCATCACTTTTCTAAATACTTATTACTTCTCAAAGCATACTCCTTAAAACTGAAACTCTATCTTCTTTTCTTACTTTACTTCTTCACTTTTCTAAATACTTATTACTTCTCAAAGCATACTCCTTAAAACTGAAATTCTGTCTTCTATTCTTACTTTACTTCTTCACTTTTCTATAGGCTAACTTTCATCTACAAGCATATCTTAACAAAACGAATACAGATTCGTGTTAGTTATATTATTGCTAACATTTTGGATATTCTAACTTTTATTTTAGTGATTGCTACGAAAACTTATCATTAGATATTCTATTCTTACTTTACTTCATCACTTTTCTAAATACTTATTACTTCTCAAAGCATACTCCTTAAAACTGAAACTCTATCTTCTTTTCTTACTTTACTTCTTCACTTTTCTAAATACTTATTACTTCTCAAAGCATACTCCTTAAAACTGAAATTCTGTCTTCTATTCTTACTTTACTTCTTCACTTTTCTATAGGCTAACTTTCATCTACAAGCATATCTTAACAAAACGAATACAGATTCGTGTTAGTTATATTATTGCTAACATTTTGGATATTCTAACTTTTATTTTAGTGATTGCTACGAAAACTTATCATTAGATATTCTATTCTTACTTTACTTCATCACTTTTCTAAATACTTATTACTTCTCAAAGCATACTCCTTAAAACTGAAACTCTATCTTCTTTTCTTACTTTACTTCTTCACTTTTCTAAATACTTATTACTTCTCAAAGCATACTCCTTAAAACTGAAATTCTGTCTTCTATTCTTACTTTACTTCTTCACTTTTCTATAGGCTAACTTTCATCTACAAGCATATCTTAACAAAACGAATACAGATTCGTGTTAGTTATATTATTGCTAACATTTTGGATATTCTAACTTTTATTTTAGTGATTGCTACGAAAACTTATCATTAGATATTCTATTCTTACTTTACTTCATCACTTTTCTAAATACTTATTACTTCTCAAAGCATACTCCTTAAAACTGAAACTCTATCTTCTTTTCTTACCTTACTTTTTCACTTTTCTAAATACTTATTACTTCTCAAAGCATACTCCTTAAAACTGAAATTCTGTCTTCTATTCTTACTTTACTTCTTCACTTTTCTATAGGCTAACTTTCATCTACAAGCATATCTTAACAAAACGAATACAGATTCGTGTTAGTTATATTATTGCTAACATTTTGGATATTCTAACTTTTATTTTAGTGATTGCTACGAAAACTTATCATTAGATATTCTATTCTTACTTTACTTCATCACTTTTCTAAATACTTATTACTTCTCAAAGCATACTCCTTAAAACTGAAACTCTATCTTCTTTTCTTACTTTACTTCTTCACTTTTCTATAGGCTAACTTTCATCTACAAGCATATCTTAACAAAACGAATACAGATTCGTGTTAGTTATATTATTGCTAACATTTTGGATATTCTAACTTTTATTTTAGTGATTGCTACGAAAACTTATCATTAGATATTCTATTCTTACTTTACTTCATCACTTTTCTAAATACTTATTACTTCTCAAAGCATACTCCTTAAAACTGAAACTCTATCTTCTTTTCTTACTTTACTTCTTCACTTTTCTATAGGCTAACTTTCATCTACAAGCATATCTTAACAAAACGAATACAGATTCGTGTTAGTTATATTATTGCTAACATTTTGGATATTCTAACTTTTATTTTAGTGATTGCTACGAAAACTTATCATTAGATATTCTATTCTTACTTTACTTCATCACTTTTCTAAATACTTATTACTTCTCAAAGCATACTCCTTAAAACTGAAACTCTATCTTCTTTTCTTACTTTACTTTTTCACTTTTCTAAATACTTATTACTTCTCAAAGCATACTCCTTAAAACTGAAATTCTGTCTTCTATTCTTACTTTACTTCTTCACTTTTCTATAGGCTAACTTTCATCTACAAGCATATCTTAACAAAACGAATACAGATTCGTGTTAGTTATATTATTGCTAACATTTTGGATATTCTAACTTTTATTTTAGTGATTGCTACGAAAACTTATCATTAGATATTCTATTCTTACTTTACTTCATCACTTTTCTAAATACTTATTACTTCTCAAAGCATACTCCTTAAAACTGAAACTCTATCTTCTTTTCTTACTTTACTTCTTCACTTTTCTAAATACTTATTACTTCTCAAAGCATACTCCTTAAAACTGAAATTCTGTCTTCTATTCTTACTTTACTTCTTCACTTTTCTATAGGCTAACTTTCATCTACAAGCATATCTTAACAAAACGAATACAGATTCGTGTTAGTTATATTATTGCTAACATTTTGGATATTCTAACTTTTATTTTAGTGATTGCTACGAAAACTTATCATTAGATATTCTATTCTTACTTTACTTCATCACTTTTCTAAATACTTATTACTTCTCAAAGCATACTCCTTAAAACTGAAACTCTATCTTCTTTTCTTACTTTACTTCTTCACTTTTCTATAGGCTAACTTTCATCTACAAGCATATCTTAACAAAACGAATACAGATTCGTGTTAGTTATATTATTGCTAACATTTTGGATATTCTAACTTTTATTTTAGTGATTGCTACGAAAACTTATCATTAGATATTCTATTCTTACTTTACTTCATCACTTTTCTAAATACTTATTACTTCTCAAAGCATACTCCTTAAAACTGAAACTCTATCTTCTTTTCTTACCTTACTTTTTCACTTTTCTAAATACTTATTACTTCTCAAAGCATACTCCTTAAAACTGAAATTCTGTCTTCTATTCTTACTTTACTTCTTCACTTTTCTATAGGCTAACTTTCATCTACAAGCATATCTTAACAAAACGAATACAGATTCGTGTTAGTTATATTATTGCTAACATTTTGGATATTCTAACTTTTATTTTAGTGATTGCTACGAAAACTTATCATTAGATATTCTATTCTTACTTTACTTCATCACTTTTCTAAATACTTATTACTTCTCAAAGCATACTCCTTAAAACTGAAACTCTATCTTCTTTTCTTACCTTACTTTTTCACTTTTCTAAATACTTATTACTTCTCAAAGCATACTCCTTAAAACTGAAATTCTGTCTTCTATTCTTACTTTACTTCTTCACTTTTCTATAGGCTAACTTTCATCTACAAGCATATCTTAACAAAACGAATACAGATTCGTGTTAGTTATATTATTGCTAACATTTTGGATATTCTAACTTTTATTTTAGTGATTGCTACGAAAACTTATCATTAGATATTCTATTCTTACTTTACTTCATCACTTTTCTAAATACTTATTACTTCTCAAAGCATACTCCTTAAAACTGAAACTCTATCTTCTTTTCTTACTTTACTTCTTCACTTTTCTAAATACTTATTACTTCTCAAAGCATACTCCTTAAAACTGAAATTCTGTCTTCTATTCTTACTTTACTTCTTCACTTTTCTATAGGCTAACTTTCATCTACAAGCATATCTTAACAAAACGAATACAGATTCGTGTTAGTTATATTATTGCTAACATTTTGGATATTCTAACTTTTATTTTAGTGATTGCTACGAAAACTTATCATTAGATATTCTATTCTTACTTTACTTCATCACTTTTCTAAATACTTATTACTTCTCAAAGCATACTCCTTAAAACTGAAACTCTATCTTCTTTTCTTACTTTACTTCTTCACTTTTCTAAATACTTATTACTTCTCAAAGCATACTCCTTAAAACTGAAATTCTGTCTTCTATTCTTACTTTACTTCTTCACTCTATAGGCTAACTTTCATCTACAAGCATATCTTAACAAAACGAATACAGATTCGTGTTAGTTATATTATTGCTAACATTTTGGATATTCTAACTTTTATTTTAGTGATTGCTACGAAAACTTATCATTAGATATTCTATTCTTACTTTACTTCATCACTTTTCTAAATACTTATTACTTCTCAAAGCATACTCCTTAAAACTGAAACTCTATCTTCTTTTCTTACTTTACTTCTTCACTTTTCTATACTTATTACTTCTCAAAGCATACTCCTTAAAACTGAAATTCTGTCTTCTATTCTTACTTTCTTCTTCACTCTATAGGCTAACTTTCATCTACAAGCATATCTTAACAAAACGAATACAGATTCGTGTTAGTTATATTATTGCTAACATTTTGGATATTCTAACTTTTATTTTAGTGATTGCTACGAAAACTTATCATTAGATATTCTATTCTTACTTTACTTCATCACTTTTCTAAATACTTATTACTTCTCAAAGCATACTCCTTAAAACTGAAACTCTATCTTCTTTTCTTACCTTACTTTTTCACTTTTCTAAATACTTATTACTTCTCAAAGCATACTCCTTAAAACTGAAATTCTGTCTTCTATTCTTACTTTACTTCTTCACTTTTCTATAGGCTAACTTTCATCTACAAGCATATCTTAACAAAACGAATACAGATTCGTGTTAGTTATATTATTGCTAACATTTTGGATATTCTAACTTTTATTTTAGTGATTGCTACGAAAACTTATCATTAGATATTCTATTCTTACTTTACTTCATCACTTTTCTAAATACTTATTACTTCTCAAAGCATACTCCTTAAAACTGAAACTCTATCTTCTTTTCTTACTTTACTTCTTCACTTTTCTAAATACTTATTACTTCTCAAAGCATACTCCTTAAAACTGAAATTCTGTCTTCTATTCTTACTTTACTTCTTCACTTTTCTATAGGCTAACTTTCATCTACAAGCATATCTTAACAAAACGAATACAGATTCGTGTTAGTTATATTATTGCTAACATTTTGGATATTCTAACTTTTATTTTAGTGATTGCTACGAAAACTTATCATTAGATATTCTATTCTTACTTTACTTCATCACTTTTCTAAATACTTATTACTTCTCAAAGCATACTCCTTAAAACTGAAACTCTATCTTCTTTTCTTACCTTACTTTTTCACTTTTCTAAATACTTATTACTTCTCAAAGCATACTCCTTAAAACTGAAATTCTGTCTTCTATTCTTACTTTACTTCTTCACTTTTCTATAGGCTAACTTTCATCTACAAGCATATCTTAACAAAACGAATACAGATTCGTGTTAGTTATATTATTGCTAACATTTTGGATATTCTAACTTTTATTTTAGTGATTGCTACGAAAACTTATCATTAGATATTCTATTCTTACTTTACTTCATCACTTTTCTAAATACTTATTACTTCTCAAAGCATACTCCTTAAAACTGAAACTCTATCTTCTTTTCTTACTTTACTTCTTCACTTTTCTAAATACTTATTACTTCTCAAAGCATACTCCTTAAAACTGAAATTCTGTCTTCTATTCTTACTTTACTTCTTCACTTTTCTATAGGCTAACTTTCATCTACAAGCATATCTTAACAAAACGAATACAGATTCGTGTTAGTTATATTATTGCTAACATTTTGGATATTCTAACTTTTATTTTAGTGATTGCTACGAAAACTTATCATTAGATATTCTATTCTTACTTTACTTCATCACTTTTCTAAATACTTATTACTTCTCAAAGCATACTCCTTAAAACTGAAACTCTATCTTCTTTTCTTACCTTACTTTTTCACTTTTCTAAATACTTATTACTTCTCAAAGCATACTCCTTAAAACTGAAATTCTGTCTTCTATTCTTACTTTACTTCTTCACTTTTCTATAGGCTAACTTTCATCTACAAGCATATCTTAACAAAACGAATACAGATTCGTGTTAGTTATATTATTGCTAACATTTTGGATATTCTAACTTTTATTTTAGTGATTGCTACGAAAACTTATCATTAGATATTCTATTCTTACTTTACTTCATCACTTTTCTAAATACTTATTACTTCTCAAAGCATACTCCTTAAAACTGAAACTCTATCTTCTTTTCTTACTTTACTTCTTCACTTTTCTATAGGCTAACTTTCATCTACAAGCATATCTTAACAAAACGAATACAGATTCGTGTTAGTTATATTATTGCTAACATTTTGGATATTCTAACTTTTATTTTAGTGATTGCTACGAAAACTTATCATTAGATATTCTATTCTTACTTTACTTCATCACTTTTCTAAATACTTATTACTTCTCAAAGCATACTCCTTAAAACTGAAACTCTATCTTCTTTTCTTACCTTACTTTTTCACTTTTCTAAATACTTATTACTTCTCAAAGCATACTCCTTAAAACTGAAATTCTGTCTTCTATTCTTACTTTACTTCTTCACTTTTCTATAGGCTAACTTTCATCTACAAGCATATCTTAACAAAACGAATACAGATTCGTGTTAGTTATATTATTGCTAACATTTTGGATATTCTAACTTTTATTTTAGTGATTGCTACGAAAACTTATCATTAGATATTCTATTCTTACTTTACTTCATCACTTTTCTAAATACTTATTACTTCTCAAAGCATACTCCTTAAAACTGAAACTCTATCTTCTTTTCTTACTTTACTTCTTCACTTTTCTATAGGCTAACTTTCATCTACAAGCATATCTTAACAAAACGAATACAGATTCGTGTTAGTTATATTATTGCTAACATTTTGGATATTCTAACTTTTATTTTAGTGATTGCTACGAAAACTTATCATTAGATATTCTATTCTTACTTTACTTCATCACTTTTCTAAATACTTATTACTTCTCAAAGCATACTCCTTAAAACTGAAACTCTATCTTCTTTTCTTACTTTACTTCTTCACTTTTCTATAGGCTAACTTTCATCTACAAGCATATCTTAACAAAACGAATACAGATTCGTGTTAGTTATATTATTGCTAACATTTTGGATATTCTAACTTTTATTTTAGTGATTGCTACGAAAACTTATCATTAGATATTCTATTCTTACTTTACTTCATCACTTTTCTAAATACTTATTACTTCTCAAAGCATACTCCTTAAAACTGAAACTCTATCTTCTTTTCTTACCTTACTTTTTCACTTTTCTAAATACTTATTACTTCTCAAAGCATACTCCTTAAAACTGAAATTCTGTCTTCTATTCTTACTTTACTTCTTCACTTTTCTATAGGCTAACTTTCATCTACAAGCATATCTTAACAAAACGAATACAGATTCGTGTTAGTTATATTATTGCTAACATTTTGGATATTCTAACTTTTATTTTAGTGATTGCTACGAAAACTTATCATTAGATATTCTATTCTTACTTTACTTCATCACTTTTCTAAATACTTATTACTTCTCAAAGCATACTCCTTAAAACTGAAACTCTATCTTCTTTTCTTACCTTACTTTTTCACTTTTCTAAATACTTATTACTTCTCAAAGCATACTCCTTAAAACTGAAATTCTGTCTTCTATTCTTACTTTACTTCTTCACTTTTCTATAGGCTAACTTTCATCTACAAGCATATCTTAACAAAACGAATACAGATTCGTGTTAGTTATATTATTGCTAACATTTTGGATATTCTAACTTTTATTTTAGTGATTGCTACGAAAACTTATCATTAGATATTCTATTCTTACTTTACTTCATCACTTTTCTAAATACTTATTACTTCTCAAAGCATACTCCTTAAAACTGAAATTCTGTCTTCTATTCTTACTTTACTTCTTCACTTTTCTATAGGCTAACTTTCATCTACAAGCATATCTTAACAAAACGAATACAGATTCGTGTTAGTTATATTATTGCTAACATTTTGGATATTCTAACTTTTATTTTAGTGATTGCTACGAAAACTTATCATTAGATATTCTATTCTTACTTTACTTCATCACTTTTCTAAATACTTATTACTTCTCAAAGCATACTCCTTAAAACTGAAACTCTATCTTCTTTTCTTACCTTACTTTTTCACTTTTCTAAATACTTATTACTTCTCAAAGCATACTCCTTAAAACTGAAATTCTGTCTTCTATTCTTACTTTACTTCTTCACTTTTCTATAGGCTAACTTTCATCTACAAGCATATCTTAACAAAACGAATACAGATTCGTGTTAGTTATATTATTGCTAACATTTTGGATATTCTAACTTTTATTTTAGTGATTGCTACGAAAACTTATCATTAGATATTCTATTCTTACTTTACTTCATCACTTTTCTAAATACTTATTACTTCTCAAAGCATACTCCTTAAAACTGAAACTCTATCTTCTTTTCTTACCTTACTTTTTCACTTTTCTAAATACTTATTACTTCTCAAAGCATACTCCTTAAAACTGAAATTCTGTCTTCTATTCTTACTTTACTTCTTCACTTTTCTATAGGCTAACTTTCATCTACAAGCATATCTTAACAAAACGAATACAGATTCGTGTTAGTTATATTATTGCTAACATTTTGGATATTCTAACTTTTATTTTAGTGATTGCTACGAAAACTTATCATTAGATATTCTATTCTTACTTTACTTCATCACTTTTCTAAATACTTATTACTTCTCAAAGCATACTCCTTAAAACTGAAATTCTGTCTTCTATTCTTACTTTACTTCTTCACTTTTCTATAGGCTAACTTTCATCTACAAGCATATCTTAACAAAACGAATACAGATTCGTGTTAGTTATATTATTGCTAACATTTTGGATATTCTAACTTTTATTTTAGTGATTGCTACGAAAACTTATCATTAGATATTCTATTCTTACTTTACTTCATCACTTTTCTAAATACTTATTACTTCTCAAAGCATACTCCTTAAAACTGAAACTCTATCTTCTTTTCTTACCTTACTTTTTCACTTTTCTAAATACTTATTACTTCTCAAAGCATACTCCTTAAAACTGAAATTCTGTCTTCTATTCTTACTTTACTTCTTCACTTTTCTATAGGCTAACTTTCATCTACAAGCATATCTTAACAAAACGAATACAGATTCGTGTTAGTTATATTATTGCTAACATTTTGGATATTCTAACTTTTATTTTAGTGATTGCTACGAAAACTTATCATTAGATATTCTATTCTTACTTTACTTCATCACTTTTCTAAATACTTATTACTTCTCAAAGCATACTCCTTAAAACTGAAACTCTATCTTCTTTTCTTACCTTACTTTTTCACTTTTCTAAATACTTATTACTTCTCAAAGCATACTCCTTAAAACTGAAATTCTGTCTTCTATTCTTACTTTACTTCTTCACTTTTCTATAGGCTAACTTTCATCTACAAGCATATCTTAACAAAACGAATACAGATTCGTGTTAGTTATATTATTGCTAACATTTTGGATATTCTAACTTTTATTTTAGTGATTGCTACGAAAACTTATCATTAGATATTCTATTCTTACTTTACTTCATCACTTTTCTAAATACTTATTACTTCTCAAAGCATACTCCTTAAAACTGAAACTCTATCTTCTTTTCTTACTTTACTTCTTCACTTTTCTATAGGCTAACTTTCATCTACAAGCATATCTTAACAAAACGAATACAGATTCGTGTTAGTTATATTATTGCTAACATTTTGGATATTCTAACTTTTATTTTAGTGATTGCTACGAAAACTTATCATTAGATATTCTATTCTTACTTTACTTCATCACTTTTCTAAATACTTATTACTTCTCAAAGCATACTCCTTAAAACTGAAACTCTATCTTCTTTTCTTACCTTACTTTTTCACTTTTCTAAATACTTATTACTTCTCAAAGCATACTCCTTAAAACTGAAATTCTGTCTTCTATTCTTACTTTACTTCTTCACTTTTCTATAGGCTAACTTTCATCTACAAGCATATCTTAACAAAACGAATACAGATTCGTGTTAGTTATATTATTGCTAACATTTTGGATATTCTAACTTTTATTTTAGTGATTGCTACGAAAACTTATCATTAGATATTCTATTCTTACTTTACTTCATCACTTTTCTAAATACTTATTACTTCTCAAAGCATACTCCTTAAAACTGAAACTCTATCTTCTTTTCTTACTTTACTTCTTCACTTTTCTAAATACTTATTACTTCTCAAAGCATACTCCTTAAAACTGAAATTCTGTCTTCTATTCTTACTTTACTTCTTCACTTTTCTATAGGCTAACTTTCATCTACAAGCATATCTTAACAAAACGAATACAGATTCGTGTTAGTTATATTATTGCTAACATTTTGGATATTCTAACTTTTATTTTAGTGATTGCTACGAAAACTTATCATTAGATATTCTATTCTTACTTTACTTCATCACTTTTCTAAATACTTATTACTTCTCAAAGCATACTCCTTAAAACTGAAACTCTATCTTCTTTTCTTACCTTACTTTTTCACTTTTCTAAATACTTATTACTTCTCAAAGCATACTCCTTAAAACTGAAATTCTGTCTTCTATTCTTACTTTACTTCTTCACTTTTCTATAGGCTAACTTTCATCTACAAGCATATCTTAACAAAACGAATACAGATTCGTGTTAGTTATATTATTGCTAACATTTTGGATATTCTAACTTTTATTTTAGTGATTGCTACGAAAACTTATCATTAGATATTCTATTCTTACTTTACTTCATCACTTTTCTAAATACTTATTACTTCTCAAAGCATACTCCTTAAAACTGAAACTCTATCTTCTTTTCTTACTTTACTTCTTCACTTTTCTAAATACTTATTACTTCTCAAAGCATACTCCTTAAAACTGAAATTCTGTCTTCTATTCTTACTTTACTTCTTCACTTTTCTATAGGCTAACTTTCATCTACAAGCATATCTTAACAAAACGAATACAGATTCGTGTTAGTTATATTATTGCTAACATTTTGGATATTCTAACTTTTATTTTAGTGATTGCTACGAAAACTTATCATTAGATATTCTATTCTTACTTTACTTCATCACTTTTCTAAATACTTATTACTTCTCAAAGCATACTCCTTAAAACTGAAACTCTATCTTCTTTTCTTACTTTACTTCTTCACTTTTCTAAATACTTATTACTTCTCAAAGCATACTCCTTAAAACTGAAACTCTATCTTCTTTTCTTACTTTACTTCTTCACTTTTCTATAGGCTAACTTTCATCTACAAGCATATCTTAACAAAACGAATACAGATTCGTGTTAGTTATATTATTGCTAACATTTTGGATATTCTAACTTTTATTTTAGTGATTGCTACGAAAACTTATCATTAGATATTCTATTCTTACTTTACTTCATCACTTTTCTAAATACTTATTACTTCTCAAAGCATACTCCTTAAAACTGAAACTCTATCTTCTTTTCTTACTTTACTTCTTCACTTTTCTAAATACTTATTACTTCTCAAAGCATACTCCTTAAAACTGAAATTCTGTCTTCTATTCTTACTTTACTTCTTCACTTTTCTATAGGCTAACTTTCATCTACAAGCATATCTTAACAAAACGAATACAGATTCGTGTTAGTTATATTATTGCTAACATTTTGGATATTCTAACTTTTATTTTAGTGATTGCTACGAAAACTTATCATTAGATATTCTATTCTTACTTTACTTCATCACTTTTCTAAATACTTATTACTTCTCAAAGCATACTCCTTAAAACTGAAACTCTATCTTCTTTTCTTACTTTACTTCTTCACTTTTCTAAATACTTATTACTTCTCAAAGCATACTCCTTAAAACTGAAATTCTGTCTTCTATTCTTACTTTACTTCTTCACTTTTCTATAGGCTAACTTTCATCTACAAGCATATCTTAACAAAACGAATACAGATTCGTGTTAGTTATATTATTGCTAACATTTTGGATATTCTAACTTTTATTTTAGTGATTGCTACGAAAACTTATCATTAGATATTCTATTCTTACTTTACTTCATCACTTTTCTAAATACTTATTACTTCTCAAAGCATACTCCTTAAAACTGAAACTCTATCTTCTTTTCTTACCTTACTTTTTCACTTTTCTAAATACTTATTACTTCTCAAAGCATACTCCTTAAAACTGAAATTCTGTCTTCTATTCTTACTTTACTTCTTCACTTTTCTATAGGCTAACTTTCATCTACAAGCATATCTTAACAAAACGAATACAGATTCGTGTTAGTTATATTATTGCTAACATTTTGGATATTCTAACTTTTATTTTAGTGATTGCTACGAAAACTTATCATTAGATATTCTATTCTTACTTTACTTCATCACTTTTCTAAATACTTATTACTTCTCAAAGCATACTCCTTAAAACTGAAACTCTATCTTCTTTTCTTACTTTACTTCTTCACTTTTCTATAGGCTAACTTTCATCTACAAGCATATCTTAACAAAACGAATACAGATTCGTGTTAGTTATATTATTGCTAACATTTTGGATATTCTAACTTTTATTTTAGTGATTGCTACGAAAACTTATCATTAGATATTCTATTCTTACTTTACTTCATCACTTTTCTAAATACTTATTACTTCTCAAAGCATACTCCTTAAAACTGAAACTCTATCTTCTTTTCTTACCTTACTTTTTCACTTTTCTAAATACTTATTACTTCTCAAAGCATACTCCTTAAAACTGAAATTCTGTCTTCTATTCTTACTTTACTTCTTCACTTTTCTATAGGCTAACTTTCATCTACAAGCATATCTTAACAAAACGAATACAGATTCGTGTTAGTTATATTATTGCTAACATTTTGGATATTCTAACTTTTATTTTAGTGATTGCTACGAAAACTTATCATTAGATATTCTATTCTTACTTTACTTCATCACTTTTCTAAATACTTATTACTTCTCAAAGCATACTCCTTAAAACTGAAACTCTATCTTCTTTTCTTACTTTACTTCTTCACTTTTCTATAGGCTAACTTTCATCTACAAGCATATCTTAACAAAACGAATACAGATTCGTGTTAGTTATATTATTGCTAACATTTTGGATATTCTAACTTTTATTTTAGTGATTGCTACGAAAACTTATCATTAGATATTCTATTCTTACTTTACTTCATCACTTTTCTAAATACTTATTACTTCTCAAAGCATACTCCTTAAAACTGAAACTCTATCTTCTTTTCTTACCTTACTTTTTCACTTTTCTAAATACTTATTACTTCTCAAAGCATACTCCTTAAAACTGAAATTCTGTCTTCTATTCTTACTTTACTTCTTCACTTTTCTATAGGCTAACTTTCATCTACAAGCATATCTTAACAAAACGAATACAGATTCGTGTTAGTTATATTATTGCTAACATTTTGGATATTCTAACTTTTATTTTAGTGATTGCTACGAAAACTTATCATTAGATATTCTATTCTTACTTTACTTCATCACTTTTCTAAATACTTATTACTTCTCAAAGCATACTCCTTAAAACTGAAACTCTATCTTCTTTTCTTACTTTACTTCTTCACTTTTCTAAATACTTATTACTTCTCAAAGCATACTCCTTAAAACTGAAATTCTGTCTTCTATTCTTACTTTACTTCTTCACTTTTCTATAGGCTAACTTTCATCTACAAGCATATCTTAACAAAACGAATACAGATTCGTGTTAGTTATATTATTGCTAACATTTTGGATATTCTAACTTTTATTTTAGTGATTGCTACGAAAACTTATCATTAGATATTCTATTCTTACTTTACTTCATCACTTTTCTAAATACTTATTACTTCTCAAAGCATACTCCTTAAAACTGAAACTCTATCTTCTTTTCTTACCTTACTTTTTCACTTTTCTAAATACTTATTACTTCTCAAAGCATACTCCTTAAAACTGAAATTCTGTCTTCTATTCTTACTTTACTTCTTCACTTTTCTATAGGCTAACTTTCATCTACAAGCATATCTTAACAAAACGAATACAGATTCGTGTTAGTTATATTATTGCTAACATTTTGGATATTCTAACTTTTATTTTAGTGATTGCTACGAAAACTTATCATTAGATATTCTATTCTTACTTTACTTCATCACTTTTCTAAATACTTATTACTTCTCAAAGCATACTCCTTAAAACTGAAACTCTATCTTCTTTTCTTACCTTACTTTTTCACTTTTCTAAATACTTATTACTTCTCAAAGCATACTCCTTAAAACTGAAATTCTGTCTTCTATTCTTACTTTACTTCTTCACTTTTCTATAGGCTAACTTTCATCTACAAGCATATCTTAACAAAACGAATACAGATTCGTGTTAGTTATATTATTGCTAACATTTTGGATATTCTAACTTTTATTTTAGTGATTGCTACAAAAACTTATCATTAGATATTCTATTCTTACTTTACTTCATCACTTTTCTAAATACTTATTACTTCTCAAAGCATACTCCTTAAAACTGAAACTCTATCTTCTTTTCTTACCTTACTTTTTCACTTTTCTAAATACTTATTACTTCTCAAAGCATACTCCTTAAAACTGAAACTCTATCTTCTTTTCTTACTTTACTTCTTCACTTTTCTATAGGCTAACTTTCATCTACAAGATTATCTTAACAAAACGAATACAGATTCGTGTTAGTTATATTATTGCTAACATTTTGGATATTCTAACTTTTATTTTAGTGATTGCTACGAAAACTTATCATTAGATATTCTATTCTTACTTTACTTCATCACTTTTCTAAATACTTATTACTTCTCAAAGCATACTCCTTAAAACTGAAACTCTATCTTCTTTTCTTACCTTACTTTTTCACTTTTCTAAATACTTATTACTTCTCAAAGCATACTCCTTAAAACTGAAATTCTGTCTTCTATTCTTACTTTACTTCTTCACTTTTCTATAGGCTAACTTTCATCTACAAGCATATCTTAACAAAACGAATACAGATTCGTGTTAGTTATATTATTGCTAACATTTTGGATATTCTAACTTTTATTTTAGTGATTGCTACGAAAACTTATCATTAGATATTCTATTCTTACTTTACTTCATCACTTTTCTAAATACTTATTACTTCTCAAAGCATACTCCTTAAAACTGAAACTCTATCTTCTTTTCTTACTTTACTTCTTCACTTTTCTATAGGCTAACTTTCATCTACAAGCATATCTTAACAAAACGAATACAGATTCGTGTTAGTTATATTATTGCTAACATTTTGGATATTCTAACTTTTATTTTAGTGATTGCTACGAAAACTTATCATTAGATATTCTATTCATACTCCTTAAAACTGAAATTCTGTCTTCTATTCTTACTTTACTTCTTCACTTTTCATCTACAAGCATATCTTAACAAAACGAAAACTTATCATTAGATATTCTATTCTTACTTTACTTCATCACTTTTCTAAATACTTATTACTTCTCAAAGCATACTCCTTAAAACTGAAACTCTATCTTCTTTTCTTACTTTACTTCTTCACTTTTCTATAGGCTAACTTTCATCTACAAGCATATCTTAACAAAACGAATACAGATTCGTGTTAGTTATATTATTGCTAACATTTTGGATATTCTAACTTTTATTTTAGTGATTGCTACGAAAACTTATTGCTAACATTTTGGATATTCTAACTTTTATTTTAGTGATTGCTACGAAAACGAATACAGATTCGTGTTAGTTATATTATTGCTAACATATATTCTAACTTTTACTACGAAAACTTATCATTAGATATTCTATTCTTACTTTACTTCATCACTTTTCTAAATACTTATTACTTCTCAAAGCATACTCCTTAAAACTGAAACTCTATCTTCTTTACTTCATCACTTTTCTACTTATTACTTCTCACATACTCCTTAAAACTGAAACTCTATCTTCTTTTCTTAACTTTTTCACTACTTATTACTTCTCAAAGCATACTCCTTAAAACTGAAATTCTGTCTTCTATTCTTACTTTACTTCTTCACTTTTCTATAGGCTAACTTTCATCTACAAGCATATCTTAACAAAACGAATACAGATTCTTACTTTACTTCTTCACTTTTCTATAGGCTAACTTTCATCTACAAGCATATCTTAACAAAACGAATACAGATTCGTGTTAGTTATATTATTGCTAACATTTTGGATATTCTAACTTTTATTTTAGTGATTGCTACGAAAACTTATCATTAGATATTCTATTCTTACTTTACTTCATCACTTTTCTAAATACTTATTACTTCTCAAAGCATACTCCTTAAAACTGAAACTCTATCTTCTTTTCTTACCTTACTTTTTCACTTTTCTAAATACTTATTACTTCTCAAAGCATACTCCTTAAAACTGAAACTCTATCTTCTTTTCTTACTTTACTTCTTCACTTTTCTATAGGCTAACTTTCATCTACAAGCATATCTTAACAAAACGAATACAGATTCGTGTTAGTTATATTATTGCTAACATTTTGGATATTCTAACTTTTATTTTAGTGATTGCTACGAAAACTTATCATTAGATATTCTATTCTTACTTTACTTCATCACTTTTCTAAATACTTATTACTTCTCAAAGCATACTCCTTAAAACTGAAACTCTATCTTCTTTTCTTACCTTACTTTTTCACTTTTCTAAATACTTATTACTTCTCAAAGCATACTCCTTAAAACTGAAATTCTGTCTTCTATTCTTACTTTACTTCTTCACTTTTCTATAGGCTAACTTTCATCTACAAGCATATCTTAACAAAACGAATACAGATTCGTGTTAGTTATATTATTGCTAACATTTTGGATATTCTAACTTTTATTTTAGTGATTGCTACGAAAACTTATCATTAGATATTCTATTCTTACTTTACTTCATCACTTTTCTAAATACTTATTACTTCTCAAAGCATACTCCTTAAAACTGAAACTCTATCTTCTTTTCTTACTTTACTTCTTCACTTTTCTAAATACTTATTACTTCTCAAAGCATACTCCTTAAAACTGAAATTCTGTCTTCTATTCTTACTTTACTTCTTCACTTTTCTATAGGCTAACTTTCATCTACAAGCATATCTTAACAAAACGAATACAGATTCGTGTTAGTTATATTATTGCTAACATTTTGGATATTCTAACTTTTATTTTAGTGATTGCTACGAAAACTTATCATTAGATATTCTATTCTTACTTTACTTCATCACTTTTCTAAATACTTATTACTTCTCAAAGCATACTCCTTAAAACTGAAACTCTATCTTCTTTTCTTACCTTACTTTTTCACTTTTCTAAATACTTATTACTTCTCAAAGCATACTCCTTAAAACTGAAACTCTATCTTCTTTTCTTACTTTACTTCTTCACTTTTCTATAGGCTAACTTTCATCTACAAGCATATCTTAACAAAACGAATACAGATTCGTGTTAGTTATATTATTGCTAACATTTTGGATATTCTAACTTTTATTTTAGTGATTGCTACGAAAACTTATCATTAGATATTCTATTCTTACTTTACTTCATCACTTTTCTAAATACTTATTACTTCTCAAAGCATACTCCTTAAAACTGAAACTCTATCTTCTTTTCTTACCTTACTTTTTCACTTTTCTAAATACTTATTACTTCTCAAAGCATACTCCTTAAAACTGAAATTCTGTCTTCTATTCTTACTTTACTTCTTCACTTTTCTATAGGCTAACTTTCATCTACAAGCATATCTTAACAAAACGAATACAGATTCGTGTTAGTTATATTATTGCTAACATTTTGGATATTCTAACTTTTATTTTAGTGATTGCTACGAAAACTTATCATTAGATATTCTATTCTTACTTTACTTCATCACTTTTCTAAATACTTATTACTTCTCAAAGCATACTCCTTAAAACTGAAACTCTATCTTCTTTTCTTACTTTACTTCTTCACTTTTCTATAGGCTAACTTTCATCTACAAGCATATCTTAACAAAACGAATACAGATTCGTGTTAGTTATATTATTGCTAACATTTTGGATATTCTAACTTTTATTTTAGTGATTGCTACGAAAACTTATCATTAGATATTCTATTCTTACTTTACTTCATCACTTTTCTAAATACTTATTACTTCTCAAAGCATACTCCTTAAAACTGAAACTCTATCTTCTTTTCTTACCTTACTTTTTCACTTTTCTAAATACTTATTACTTCTCAAAGCATACTCCTTAAAACTGAAACTCTATCTTCTTTTCTTACTTTACTTCTTCACTTTTCTATAGGCTAACTTTCATCTACAAGCATATCTTAACAAAACGAATACAGATTCGTGTTAGTTATATTATTGCTAACATTTTGGATATTCTAACTTTTATTTTAGTGATTGCTACGAAAACTTATCATTAGATATTCTATTCTTACTTTACTTCATCACTTTTCTAAATACTTATTACTTCTCAAAGCATACTCCTTAAAACTGAAACTCTATCTTCTTTTCTTACCTTACTTTTTCACTTTTCTAAATACTTATTACTTCTCAAAGCATACTCCTTAAAACTGAAATTCTGTCTTCTATTCTTACTTTACTTCTTCACTTTTCTATAGGCTAACTTTCATCTACAAGCATATCTTAACAAAACGAATACAGATTCGTGTTAGTTATATTATTGCTAACATTTTGGATATTCTAACTTTTATTTTAGTGATTGCTACGAAAACTTATCATTAGATATTCTATTCTTACTTTACTTCATCACTTTTCTAAATACTTATTACTTCTCAAAGCATACTCCTTAAAACTGAAACTCTATCTTCTTTTCTTACTTTACTTCTTCACTTTTCTAAATACTTATTACTTCTCAAAGCATACTCCTTAAAACTGAAATTCTGTCTTCTATTCTTACTTTACTTCTTCACTTTTCTATAGGCTAACTTTCATCTACAAGCATATCTTAACAAAACGAATACAGATTCGTGTTAGTTATATTATTGCTAACATTTTGGATATTCTAACTTTTATTTTAGTGATTGCTACGAAAACTTATCATTAGATATTCTATTCTTACTTTACTTCATCACTTTTCTAAATACTTATTACTTCTCAAAGCATACTCCTTAAAACTGAAACTCTATCTTCTTTTCTTACCTTACTTTTTCACTTTTCTAAATACTTATTACTTCTCAAAGCATACTCCTTAAAACTGAAACTCTATCTTCTTTTCTTACTTTACTTCTTCACTTTTCTATAGGCTAACTTTCATCTACAAGCATATCTTAACAAAACGAATACAGATTCGTGTTAGTTATATTATTGCTAACATTTTGGATATTCTAACTTTTATTTTAGTGATTGCTACGAAAACTTATCATTAGATATTCTATTCTTACTTTACTTCATCACTTTTCTAAATACTTATTACTTCTCAAAGCATACTCCTTAAAACTGAAACTCTATCTTCTTTTCTTACCTTACTTTTTCACTTTTCTAAATACTTATTACTTCTCAAAGCATACTCCTTAAAACTGAAATTCTGTCTTCTATTCTTACTTTACTTCTTCACTTTTCTATAGGCTAACTTTCATCTACAAGCATATCTTAACAAAACGAATACAGATTCGTGTTAGTTATATTATTGCTAACATTTTGGATATTCTAACTTTTATTTTAGTGATTGCTACGAAAACTTATCATTAGATATTCTATTCTTACTTTACTTCATCACTTTTCTAAATACTTATTACTTCTCAAAGCATACTCCTTAAAACTGAAACTCTATCTTCTTTTCTTACTTTACTTCTTCACTTTTCTATAGGCTAACTTTCATCTACAAGCATATCTTAACAAAACGAATACAGATTCGTGTTAGTTATATTATTGCTAACATTTTGGATATTCTAACTTTTATTTTAGTGATTGCTACGAAAACTTATCATTAGATATTCTATTCTTACTTTACTTCATCACTTTTCTAAATACTTATTACTTCTCAAAGCATACTCCTTAAAACTGAAACTCTATCTTCTTTTCTTACTTTACTTCTTCACTTTTCTAAATACTTATTACTTCTCAAAGCATACTCCTTAAAACTGAAATTCTGTCTTCTATTCTTACTTTACTTCTTCACTTTTCTATAGGCTAACTTTCATCTACAAGCATATCTTAACAAAACGAATACAGATTCGTGTTAGTTATATTATTGCTAACATTTTGGATATTCTAACTTTTATTTTAGTGATTGCTACGAAAACTTATCATTAGATATTCTATTCTTACTTTACTTCATCACTTTTCTAAATACTTATTACTTCTCAAAGCATACTCCTTAAAACTGAAACTCTATCTTCTTTTCTTACCTTACTTTTTCACTTTTCTAAATACTTATTACTTCTCAAAGCATACTCCTTAAAACTGAAATTCTGTCTTCTATTCTTACTTTACTTCTTCACTTTTCTATAGGCTAACTTTCATCTACAAGCATATCTTAACAAAACGAATACAGATTCGTGTTAGTTATATTATTGCTAACATTTTGGATATTCTAACTTTTATTTTAGTGATTGCTACGAAAACTTATCATTAGATATTCTATTCTTACTTTACTTCATCACTTTTCTAAATACTTATTACTTCTCAAAGCATACTCCTTAAAACTGAAACTCTATCTTCTTTTCTTACTTTACTTCTTCACTTTTCTAAATACTTATTACTTCTCAAAGCATACTCCTTAAAACTGAAATTCTGTCTTCTATTCTTACTTTACTTCTTCACTTTTCTATAGGCTAACTTTCATCTACAAGCATATCTTAACAAAACGAAT
>CAMPDV010001385.1:0-111846 GCA_946699065.1 Loxodes magnus | reverse complement strand
TAACCTTTTAAGCATTATTTATTTATCTCTTTACTAAGAATAAACATTTATGGATAATTAATTTTTCTTTATTTTTTATGTTAAAATTATTTTATATAAGCATTAAAATATACTGTGATAGCTTTGTTTTTTATTGAGCTTACACTAAGTTTTATATATTTATTTTTATAATTTAAATCATTGTAATTAAAGAGAGTCTTAATCAATTTATTGAAAAACTTAAGTCTGATTTAATTTAATAAAAAAACTAAAATATGCTTCAGTAAATCAAGATTCCCAACCATTTAGATATATCTTAAGTTAATACATTAGTTTATTTTCATTTAATATTTTGACATATTCAAGTGTTTTTTCCACAAATGTTTGATGAATTCCATTTTCCTCTTTTAATTTCATATAGCTTTAGTTCTCCTGAGTTTCTAAAGAAAAATATATAATCTCATTATACAATAGGCTTGGAATATATATAAGAAATTTCATCCATTTGTTCTCCATCATCTATTATTTATTTGAAGTCATAAGCAAAAGTTCTTCTTAAATACCCATCACTACATCAGATATAGCAACTTTATTCTTTCTTGGAATATGCAGCACTTTATGAACTTTTATTCTTAAATTAAACTTATAAATGTATTCATTTCTATTCAATACTTGAATAAGTATAAATAGAATTTTAAGATTATCTTTTATCAAAGTCGAACCTGCCAAAAACAATAAAATCTTCTTTTACTAAGCAAAGTCCAAACATTCTCAGTATTATTGGAAAGTCTTCGCAACAAGGAGCAAACTTGAATGTTTTCATATTAAAAACTTCATGTGATTTGGTAGTTTCTCCTCCTATTAAATATACTGAAGCTTTATCATCAAATATAGTCCCATGATGACTTCTGCTAAAAAAAGTTTCCAACTCTTAAGTTTTATATTAATCATTTTCTATTTGAAGAATAGTGAATCTTTTTGAAGTTTCACTTCCTCCAGAAATGATTAATAAGTTATCTTTTATCTTATCAACGTAATAATTATCCCTGTAAATTTAGGAAATTTCTTTTACTTTAGAATTCGTTAATAAACCACTTCTAAAATTGAAGCAAGATAAAGTATTGGAAGAATACAGAATAGTAGAGTACATTTTAAACTATTAATGGCAAAGGTTTGGAAAAATTTCGTATTTGCCAATCATAAAATGTACTTTGCTAAATAGCACTCCAAGCTATTCAGCCTTCTATGATATTTTGCACATCTTTATAAAACACAACAACTTGATAATAAATTCTGACTTAGTATGAAAATCCTTTCTATAAAATAAATAAACAATATCTAATTCAAAGTTGCGCTATTAATTAAATTCCTAACTATTTGATAGAAATTAAAATTAGCTAAAGAATTAGAAGATAAAGAACAAATTAATAAAATTCTTAATTAATAGCTTAAAAAATAAAATATTACTAATTTATTGATCCAACTAAATGATAACGAAGATGATATTTATCAATTTTTTATTTTTTTTACTTTTAAGTTCTATATAAGTTTCGAGAGGTTAATATAAGAAAAGAAATATCTCTATTGAAGTAAATCAAAATTATTAAAAATAGAAATCTTAAATTTCTTAGTTGAATCCTGAGCTACCAATTTTTAAAAGATAAAAAATAAAGAGCTGCATTAATTAATGCTTTAATAAATAAGCATAAGAAAGAATCTTATAAAAAGCTAATTTAATAATTATTTTTAATTTTATTATTTATAAAATAAAATTCTTACATTCGAACATCTATAAGTAAATAGTTAATAGATATTAGGTTGAGTTATTCTAATAGATGTTTATTTAGCTGCCAAAGTTTTGAATTAGCAAAATTTTTTAATTTATTTAATTTTTAATTTTCCTTCTAAATTACAAGTAGATAGTTCTTTCTATCCTTATAATTATTTACTATGACTTATATTATGTGATATGAGCTTGTAATTTAAAAAGACTTAGTTAATTAAAAA
Source organism: Loxodes magnus (assembly GCA_946699065.1). Taxonomy (NCBI): domain Eukaryota; phylum Ciliophora; class Karyorelictea; order Loxodida; family Loxodidae; genus Loxodes; species Loxodes magnus. The sequence goes on along the minus strand of CAMPDV010001385.1, from coordinate 109,860 downwards.
ATAAACAAAAAAGGAAAAGTTTTAAGTTTTTATGATTTTAATAATTTATTCATGCAAAGAAAGCTTATTATAACTAAAAAATACCAGATAATTATAGCTTATTTTATCTTAACTTAAAAGATTTTAAGAAAAGAAGGAATTTATTAATGATCTTAGTTTTCTTATTATGTTCACTTGCAATAAAACCTTAGTGCTAAATAATAATTTAAGTTTTATATCAACATATTCAGTCTCTTCATTATCTAGGTTTTATTTGGTGAAGTGTTATAAATATCTTCAATCAATAAAAAATTAGAAACAACCTAGCTATCTAAATTTAGAAGATTTTAACTTTGTAATTTAATATTTTTTATAAATTTCTATTAATGAAAATTAATTAATATCTTGCTTTTATAAAAAGCAGAAGTTGCTTGTTTTTTGTTTCAATTTTTTAATAAATTGCTCAGTTATAAACTTTGCTTCATTAACTTATATACAATTTTCTTTTGTATAAATTTAAAATTTATTAGAGTTATTACTTAAATAATAGATCTGTTTAGTTAGTAAACTAAATTTAAATTATTATTTTATAAATAAAAGATATTTAATTATATAGCCATATGATTCCTTTATTTTGTCAGCTGATTTTAAAAGAGTCAAACAATTTATTTTTACTATCTTTCTATTTAAAAAATCAAAAGCTTTTAATTAAAAATTCATCAAAGCTTTTAAATCACTTAATCTTTTATCTAAAATTAATATTTTCTTCTAATCTTAAAAAGCAAAAATAAAGTTATTAATCATTTGAGCAAAAAACTTGATTTATGTTTAGAAAGAAGCTTTTAGACTGATTAAAGATTAAATTAAATTAAATTAAATAATGTTCGCCTTTCAGCTTAATTAAATAATTTTTATGATATCACTCTCATTCTGAAACTCTTAGGTCTTCATTATTGTTTTTATTTGATTTTTTTTTAGTTTAGTTTCTCTTTTTTTTGTATCTTTGTTCATTCTAAAAATAATTATTTTAAGTCTTCTTTATTCAAATATTACTAATGGATTTATTTTTCCCTCAATCATTCTTAAAATCAAGTTATTTGTTAATATTTTTGTTTTATGCTAGACCATGTTTTTTTAATCTTAAGATCAATATCTTCTAGGATTTATTTATTCTTTTTTGTTTCTTAATTTATTAATATTTGATTATATTCTAGCATTTCTTTTAAATTTTTCTCTATTTTTTATTAGTTTCATTGTTTATTGTATATTTATTATTTCCTTCTTTTCAGATTTATGTTTATGTGTAAGTTTTATAATGTTTCTTGTATCTGAAGACTGTTTTCTTATATAATTTATCTGTAATACTAGCAATCAAAGACATGTTCAAATTTTTCTTATTGCTAACAAATGCATAGTATCTACTCTTAATCAATATGTCTTTCTGAGAGATCAGCTCTAAAAAATATTAATTGCGTTCTTAGTCTATAAATTAATTTTAATTCTTTTATTAATTCTTTGTTTGTTGTTATATAAGTAATTTTTTTAAATTTAGTCTCATTTTTATATTATCCATAAATTATTTAGGCTGTTTTCATATCTTATATTCTCTATATTGTTTCCTTGAAAAATTTTTTAGATTTTTTTTAGATTTCTTTAGTATAATTGTTTATGTTAATATCTTTTATTTCTTCATTGTTTACTTCATAGTATTTTTCAATTTTTTTAATGCTTTTTTAGACTGATTAAAGATAAAATAAATTTAAGTTTATATTTTTTCTTCTGTTTTCAAATATTTAATTTTATTTCCATCCTCGCTCTATAACTTTAAGATGAATTAACTTGGTATATTTACCAAATTACAGAAATAATTACTAAACGGATTTATAGTAATTTTGTTTTCCAAGCACCTTGTCATACGGAATAAAAGATAGCTTTAAAGTATAAAAGAAAATGATAAAACTGAAATTAATTAATTTTAAATTAGCAACTTTTATAAGATTTGAAATCAAAAAGTTATTTAACTTAATTATAAAATTAAGCTTTAATAATTAAGGTTTAAATAAAATTATTTTAAAGGTGTAATATTAGTTATAATTTTGTTAGTGTGTAAAGTGAAATCTAGGAGATTAAATATTCAGCTTAGTTAAATAATAATTTCTAATTTTAGATAGATTTATTAATATTTAAGTTATTTCACCTTTATAAAAAGAAGCCCGGCTAACTCAGTCGGTAGAGCGCCAGATTCTTAATCTGGTGGTCGTGGGTTCGAGTCCCACGTATGGCGTTTTTAATTTTATATACTTAGTAGGAATTAGCAAAATAGTTCCGCATCCGGGGCTTGAACCCGGGTCTTTCGGGTGAGAGTCGAATATCCTAACCACTAGACTAATGCGGATTTAATTTATTAGAAATGAAAATAATTTAAACATGCTAATAATAAAGAAAACTACTTTATCTAATTTTAATTATTTAGATTTAACTAAATCTTAAAAATTTTTAAACAATTAGAACAAAATATACCTATTATAATTTGAGACTGATAGTTTACTTATTTAAGTTCATTTGTTTTATTTTTGAATAATTATTTGAAAAAAGTAGAGTCTATTTTATCTAAAATTATTTAGGAATTACAACCTCTTAATTTTTATTAAAAAGATTTAATAGTTTGAATAAAGTTTAAACAAACATAAAGCTATATTAAACTGATTATTAAATAACGCTTTAAAGTTTTCTGGTTTGTAATAATTATATTAATTAGAATATTTTTATATTTAAGATCTATTTTATAAGCTTATTAACATAAAATGGAACATTTCTTTAAAAAATGTCTCTTCTTAAAGGGATTCATCTCAGCCAAATTACGATCAGTAAATAATACTTTAAGATCTCAAAATTATGCAATAGAAATTTTAAACTTTTAAGACAAGTATAAAAGTTCGAAAACAGATGAATACATGATGAATAGAACAAACAAACAAAAACTGAGAATAAGTTTGCAGCGAATATCAGAATATATTAATTAAAAACAAAATTCAAAGCAATTGTCAGAGCTGATGGAAAGCATATTCCTCTAAAAGATATCGACGAACGGTCAGATGGATGTGGAATAACAACCTATGATAAATTTATTACCAATCGGAAAATAATTAGATGTTGATATTCAAATGGTCAGTCATAAAGTGCTAACTTGTTTCCAATTTAGACTAAAAGAAGAGAATCATAGAAAATTAATAAATAAATATATTCAGACTTTATTGCAATTAAGAAGGAAAAAAATACTAAAACTAAACAAAGAATCTCCATTTACTTAATATGCATTTTATGAATTCAATAAGAAATAATCGGGACTCTATATATCGGAAAATATTAGAACGAACAAATCAAAAATTATCAAGACTTATGATAGACATGATCAAAACAAATTCGGAGTTAATTCTTTTATTTAGCAATAAATTTTTAATTTGTGATGAACCAAATATATGTGAAATCACGTTAATTAATTATTTTTCTTTTACTATTCTTAAAAAAGGCAAATTTTATACAGATACGTAAGGAGTCTATTCACAACAAGTGGTTAATGAAAATATATTAAGTATCCTTATTACGTAATATTTAATAGAGTCATATAATTCTAAATTTATTAACATTACAAATAGAATTACAAAATGTAATCAAATCTTAATTAATAGAACTTAAATGAATTAGGATACATCTACAAGAGAAAATTTGATTAGAAATAGAGATAGGATTGAAAATGAAAAGAGCAAAGGGAGGAGAGAGGAGTAGAGACTTATAAAACTTTATTTTTAATACCAAAGCAATCTGGTGTCCAGCAAGAAGAGGTGAAAATTCTCTATAATTGCTAAACTCAATTTATCCTTTAAATTTTAAATTAAATTAAATAATGTTCGCCTTTCAGCACTTAATTTATCCTATTATTATTTCTATCTTAATTAATAGAACAACAATAAGCAAAATTATTATTTAAATATCACAAGTTAAAGAAATTAATTTTTATCCTTCTCAAATTTAAATTATCTTACTTTATACATTTTCAAAACATTTTTATTTATCAACTTTTTAAATATTTTATAATTATGCTTAAATTTATAATTTTAATATGAATTAGAAGATAAAAAAATAAAGGAAAATTAATTTTAAGAAAGGTGAATTTATAAATTTGCAAAAATAAAATAAAAATTAGATTATTTAAGTTAACATTCTAAAAGGTATCATAACTCAAAATCTATTTCATCTCGTTCTTGATGTTTATAGCTATCATCATAATATAATTTAATTTAATTTTGTTTTATTTTTGCTTCAAGCTTTTAATTGATTATTCATTTATTTATTTGCAACCTTATAGCTCTAATTTCTTAAGATCTTATAAATTGGAAAGTCTTAATTACATTCGTTTTAAAGGGGAAAAGCTTATTATGTAATTTTTTCATTTCTTTATAAGCTTAAATATTCTAATCTTTACTATACTTTTATTATCTCAATCATATCAGTATTTAATAAATTGCAGTTATCAAGACTTAGTCTATTTAATTACAATATTTGAGTAATTTCTTGTATTCAATTTTAACTATTAAATAAGCAATCAGAAAATTAAGCTTTATAAAAATTGGCTTCTTTCTCTAATAATTACTAAAGTTTCTTTTTTAATTTATTTTATTTTAAGTTATATTTGAGTGCATTTTCTGTTTTTTTAGAATATTATTTATCATTCTTCATCTAAATCCTAATTATTTGATTGTAATATTATTTTTTTAAGTTATAGCAATCAATTCCTATTAACTTGTAATCTTCTTTCTATAATCCAAATTTTCTAAATTTATTGCTTCCAACTTAGGTGAGTTTTATAGCAATTTTTCTAAATTTATTTAATTAAAATTCTTACAATTAACTAGTCTAGCAAATTAAAGACTTGGGAATTATTAAGAGAAAAATTTATAAAAAGCTAAAGAGGATAATAATATTTCTTCAAAGTAGATCTTTTTTAATTTACTGGTATTTATTTTATCTAAGAGTGAATCAGATAAATTTAAAAGTTTAAGTAATTGTATTTAATTCAAGTTAGGACATAAATGGATAAATTAATAATTTTATTAATTTCAATTTCTGTTTAGATTTTAAATTCGCATTCCTCTTAATTATAGATATTGCTTAAGAATATTATAGTTCAGACTCCTACTATAGGTACATAATTCTTTTAAATTCAAGTTTAGATAATAATCTAATAAAAATGATCCTGTTATATTATTTGAGTAATTTATGTTAATGCTTTCTAAATTTTTTTAATTTTCCAGAAAGGCTAAGTTTTAGTCTTCCAATTTTATCCAGTGAAAATTTAATATTTTTAAATATTTGCATAGAGAAATGTATTGTAATTTTATATTCTTTATAGGTAAATTCAATAAATCTAGTTCTTCTAAAATATTTTAATTTCTATTTTTACTATTTTGTTCTCAGTACAAATATATCATTTAACTTCTTTTGTAAATATTAGCATACTTTATTAGCTAAATCTGATGCATCTATTAATAAATGTTTAATAGAAAAATGAGTTAATTATCTTAAAGCTCAGTTTAATTTGTTTCTTATATATTTTGCCTCTTTTTTGTTATATTTTTCTATGTATAAAGCTTCGTAATGGAAATTAGACTAATAGAAATATTTGTTTACTTTCTGTAATTAAGTCTTTAATATTTCTATTTTTCATATTCTATTTTACTTTCATTTCATAATTTAAACCTTACTCAAATTTACTCTACTTTGGATTAGATCATACAATTTTTGTGAGTGATAATTAAATGTTCTTAGCATATAATTTATAATGTTATTAGTTTAATTAAACAGATCTTTTGTTATTATATTTATAAAGGCTTAGCTAGAACAGATTGTTACTTGTTTATATTTTTTATAATATTTACTTTTATATTATGCTATGTTATACTTTTAAAATCAAAATACTATTTTAGAGTTGTCCTCATCAATTAAACTTGTTGGCGACATTTATTGGTAACTGATTTTATTTTATGTCTACAGAGTAATAATTAAAGGTTTTTATATAACAAGACAGAAATAATTTTTGAGTGTACTTAAGATTTGAAATGATAATAGAAATAAATAACTCTGATTATAGACATAAATTAGAAGTTAATCATAAATATGTAAATAAAGTGGTTTAAGAGTACACTACATCTTAATAGTATTAAACTAGAGAAATCTTACTAATAATATTAGTAGATTAAATAAAATAGAAGATATAGATAGAGGATATTAATAAATAGGTAAAAATAAGTAGTTAATATATTAATTAGAATATAAAACAGGGTTATAAAGTATAGACTGAATAGTATGATATAATATTAGTAATGAAAAGGAATAATTATGAAGTAGTAATTTATAATAAGAATAATAATGCCAAATAAGCTAAATTCTTACATCTGCTTTAATCATATTATTACATTTTATAGGTTATAAATTAGGTAATTATCTATTAAAAATTAAAAAAATAGGAGCATCCATGTCACAGTAACACTTTAACACTTTATTACATTTACAAGAAAGGCTGAATCAAACTAACTAACAACATGTTTATTTACTATTATAATAATAATAATAATATACTTAAAGTTAGTAGAGTTTTGCATTCTCTGGAATTGCAACCAGTTCCTGCGGACAGTTTTTTTAACGTGGGTGCGATCCACGGCCTTTTTATTAAGTGGAAGGTTACCACTGTAACCGTTCAAGTGGTCTTGCAAAAAGCTTTTATTTGTAGATCCCTGTTGGAGCTATTCATAGTTTATTGAGTTGTCTCCATGTTCTTTTCTGCTCTTATTCGCTTATTTTCTTTCATTATCAACAGTTTTTTAAAATATGTTGATTTGATTTAGAACATCAACAAAGTTTGTATTATTGTCTTTATTTCGTTCTTTTTTATGATAATTTATTTTCTATATTTTCTAATCTTTTAATGAAACTTGTAGCAATCATTTCTTTTTCTGGGTTCAATTCTGTTTTTAATTCTATTGGTATTTTTTCTATTTCCATTTTTGTGTCATATTTAAAGTTTTATTGTGATTAAGTTCAGAGTTATTCTTCCGTTATTAATTTGCTACAAATAAGTTATCTTCTAAGTATTAGTAATTCGTTGTTCTAATCTTCTATGTTACTCATTAGTTCCCGTATTTTTCGCCTAAGTTGTAAGTTGTTTCTTCATAATTTGAGATTACTTTTTACATTTGGTCTAATTAAATTTAAAGTTTTTTATTAGTTTCGTTTTTAGGTTAACTTTTCTCTATTTATCCTACAATAACTTTACCTTCTGAAGAAGAGCTTGACTCCTCCTATTGTTATTATTTTTTCTAAATTTCTTTTGCCGCTTTTCTTTTTAGGTTTCTAATTAATTTTTTGAGAGTCGAAGAGATTAATCCATTTTTTTTTCGTTTATTTACTATTATTTAAAATAAGTATTACATAATTCATAAAGCACATATTTTATAGAGAAGAGATCAGATCATTACATATTATCTTCCTATTCAAAAATTACTGAAGCTATTTTAAAGATTAATAGAAAGAATAAAAATCAAAGATTCTAGACATATTTTAAAAATCAAAGAACTATTATCAAGAAATCTAATACATCAGGAAAAAAACTATAGCTATTATCAAAATATTACCTAAATTATTAATTCACACATCTCCTTAATAGGAATCAATTTTTGGTTAATAAAGTGAAAAAATGAGAAAGTTAGTAAAGATCTTAAAATCTAATGCTATAATGATTAGTAACTTTAAAATAACTAAAGTAACTAAGTCAAAAATTTATAAATAATAAAACTTTAATTTAAGATAAATATTTAAAGTCGTCAAATGTTATATCCATCTCCGCTTATGTCAAAAATTACACTCTATAATAAAAAAATTTACTTATCATTAAATTCTTTACATCCTAAAATAGAAAAAAATTACCTAGTATAAATAATCAAAAATTAACAATTACTTAAACATTCTTTAATACATTATATTAGGAATTACTTTCTTTTCAAATCAATCATTACCCCCTATAAATTAAAAAAAAAATTACATTCTATATAATTTTCTTACTAACTTAGGTAAAACAATACAAGCTCATATAAGCAAATACTAGCTTCAATAAAAGCAAAACCATCTTATAATTATTTTTTACAATCAAAAATTAAAAAGATACCTAAAGTAGATTCTTACCGCCTGAGTAATTTAATACCCTCTTATAGTAATAAAAAAATACTAGCTATAATAGTTTTTAAATACAAACTGTGAATAAAAAATATCTTACTCACTATAAATATTTAAAATATCTTTCTTTCTATAAATATTTAAAATAAATTACTCCCTATAAATATTTAAAATATATTACTCCCTATAAATATTTAAAAAATCTTACATTCTATAAATATTTAAAATATCTTACTCCCTATAAATATTTAAAATCTCTTTCTTTCTATAAATATTTAAAATATCTTACCGTCTATGAATATTTAAAATATCTTACATTCTATAAATATTTAAAATATCTTACATTCTATAAATATTTAAAATATCTTACATTCTATAAATATTTAAAATATCTTACTCCCTATAAATATTTAAAATATCTTACTCACTATGAATATTTAAAATATCTTACTTTCTATAAATATTTAAAATATCTTACCGTCTATAAATATTTAAAATATATTACATTCTATAAATATTCAAAATATCTTACCGTCTATAAATATTCAAAATATCTTACCCACTATAAATATTTAAAATAAATTACCATCTATAAATATTTAAATCATCTTACCCACTATAAATATTTAAAATATCTTACTCACTATAAATATTTAAAATATATTACATTCTATAAATATTTAAAATATCTTACAATCTGTAAATATTAAAAAAATCTTACATTCTATAAATATTTAAAATATATTACTCCCTATAAATATTAAAAATATCTTACCCACTATAAATATTTAAAATATATTACCATCTATAAATATTAAAAATATCTTACCCACTATAAATATTTAAAATATATTACCATCTATAAATATTAAAAATATCTTACCCACTATAAATATTTAAAATATATTACCATCTATAAATATTTAAAATATCTTACCCACTATAAATATTTAAAATATCTTACATTCTATAAATATTTAAAATATATTACTCCCTATAAATATTTAAAATATATTACAATCTGTAAATATTAAAAAAATCTTACATTCTATAAATATTTAAATCATCTTACCGTCTATAAATATTAAAAATATCTTACCCACTATAAATATTTAAAATATCTTACCATCTATAAATATTTAAAATATCTTACCCACTATAAATATTTAAAATATCTTACATTCTATAAATATTTAAAATATCTTACCCACTATAAATATTTAAAATATCTTACTTTCTATAAATATTTAAAATATCTTACCGTCTATAAATATTTAAAATATCTTACTCCCTATAAATATTTAAAATATCTTACTCCCTATAAATATTTAAAATATATTACAATCTATAAATATTAAAAATATTTTACCGTCTATAAATATTTAAAATATCTTACCATCTATAAATATTTAAAATATCTTACTCCCTATAAATATTTAAAATATATTACCATCTATAAATATTTAAAATATCTTACTATCTGTAAATATCAAAAAAATCTTACATTCTATAAATATTTAAATCATCTTACTCCCTATAAATATTTAAAATATATTACAATCTATAAATATTTAAAATATCTTACAATCTGTAAATATCAAAAAAATCTTACATTCTATAAATATTTAAATCATCTTACTCCCTATAAATATTTAAAATATATTACAATCTATAAATATTAAAAATATCTTACCGTCTATAAATATTTAAAATATCTTACAATCTGTAAATATCAAAAAAATCTTACATTCTATAAATATTTAAATCATCTTACTCCCTATAAATATTTAAAATATATTACAATCTATAAATATTTAAAATATCTTACAATCTGTAAATATCAAAAAAATCTTACATTCTATAAATATTTAAATCATCTTACCGTCTATAAATATTAAAAATATCTTACCCACTATAAATATTTAAAATATATTACAATCTATAAATATTTAAAATATCTTACCGTCTATAAATATTTAAAATATCTTACCGTCTATAAATATTTAAAATATCTTACTCACTATAAATATTTAAAATATATTACTTTCTATAAATATTCAAAATATCTTACCCACTATAAATATTTAAAATATCTTACCCACTATAAATATTTAATATAAATTACCATCTATAAATATTAAAAATATCTTACCCACTATAAATATTCAAAATATCTTACTCCCTATAAATATTTAAAATATATTACCATCTATAAATATTTAAAATATCTTACTATCTATAAATATTTAAAGTATCTTACATTCTATTTTAATAGAAATACCATCTTATTTTAATTTTTACCTCCTTTATTTGTTTTTTTTACTTGCTATATATTAAATAATTTACTTTCTGGATTTGTTAAATTACCAGCTTAACATTATTATTTTACAATCTTCTTTATTTCTTACATTCTATATTTAGTTTTTACTCCCTTTCTTATATTTTTACAATCTTATTTATTTTATTACATTCTTAAATTATATTTATTACTTTCTATTTTTAATGTATTACTAACTTTGATAAATATATTACTCACTTTTTTAAAATTTACCTCCTGTACATTATTTCAAACTTTCGTCGAAGTCATTTTAGCCTTCTTTAAATTTTCTTACTTTCTCCTATTTTTTATTATTTAATACTTTCTAATTTTATTATTTACATTCTATTATTATATTATTACCATATTATTTTCTCATTATCTTAAAAACTAATTTTTATTAATTACTTCCTATTTTTAATATTTACTTCCTAAATTTTATCTTATTATCTCACCTCCTTAAATTTATATTAATTACAAGCATTCAACTTAAAGTTTAGCTAAATTTAATCTTTATTCTCCATTTTATTTATTCTATGCTAACTATCTAATTCCTCTTATCCTCTATAAAGTTCATAAAAATCAGTGTCAATTCCTTCTAATCTTTCTACTTTTTATTTCAGTTATTCAATTGTTTCTCCTTCCTCTACATTTAAGTTTATTTCTTCTTTATTTTCACTTAAAATCTTGACTTTTATTAGTTTTGGTTTTTGCTAATAAGATAGTTCAATTTTAGTTTCTTCAAGACGAAGTTATTTATATTCTTGGTTACTTTCACTAGATTAGCTATTTTAGCTCATTAAATTTTTCGGATCATTGAATGAAACTTTTCTACAGTTTCTTTTTGGGCACTGATTAGAACCCTTTTTTAAGTATTCTTCAAGAATACAAATTCGGCATACTTGATGTCCACAAGGAAGGGTTACGGGAATTCGTATTTAAGAGTCGAAATGGATTAAGCATGAGCTGCACCTGTTAGATTCAGCCATATTTATTATAATGGAAGTGAATTAAAGTAAATAGTTTAAATCTATTTTTGTTTAATTCTAAACAAAACCTTAAGAAAATAAATAAGTTATTAATAATTAGATAGTTATTAACTAGTCTAAAGCTATTACTCAGAAGCTTTTCTAAATTAAGAATTCATATATTAACTTAGGTAAACATTTAGCTATTATTTGATTCATTTGAATCCATGTAATATCAACACTATCTATCTATCTATACTTATTTAGTCTATCATTTAGAACTTTAATGCAATCAATATTGCTACTATCATAGCTTTTGTATAATATTAATAGTTATCTATTTATAAAACTTTTACTTATAGTAGGAAGGATATACTTTTAGCATAATTAGTAGCTTTCTAAAGGATTATTTTGCTTCCTTAATTATTTTATTTTATTAAGGCCTTTCTTCTAAGCTAGCCTTTTTAGTTTATTTTGCTATTTAGAAGAATTATATATAATGTCGAAACCTATACTTCATAGATGAGACCTTTATGAAAAGATAAGCTAATTTAAAGTTAATAGATTGAAGAGAGAATTTGATTTATTTAGAAGCTGATACAAAAGGTTAGCTCATGATTACAGCTAGAAGAAAGACTTTTATGAATAATAGATGCCACATCTTATATCTTAAGATATAATCATACTTAGAATGTATGATGCTTTCTAATAATAATGACTGCATAAACTAACAACCGATATCAACGTGTGTTATCTAACTAGATAGTCACATTAGAGAGAGGAATATTAATAAAAAGTAGATAATTTAAACAGAAGCAAGTGTAGAATCCATTTTATGTTTTTTAATTATTTATTTATTTAAAATAAAAGGGTTATATGAGTGACTGGTATGTAAATATTTAATCTCTATGAAGCATAAATAAATAAATATTTTACAGACCATTCTAAAGAAGATTTATAAGGAAATTATTTTCTAATGAAAATAACCATATAGCTGTTGGATTTTATTATATGAATACTTAATTTTTTATTTGTTTTTGCTTAAGATAATTAAATCAAACATTACAATCTTAAATAAATTCATCAGCTTTCATTAAGTTTTAGATCTTCAGTCTATAAAAGATATACCGACTCTTATTCTACCTATTTTTAATATCTCTTAAAATTATACTGGGAATTTCTTTGGAATTAAGAGATTAAAGATATCTCTTATACTTAATCACATTAAATTATAATGTAGAGTTCTTCAATTAATTAATATATTTTACACAATAGCAAAAAATTTAATTAAAATTATCAAATCATAAGGATTTTTATATCTCTACTTTAGCAAAATTTTTTTATTTTATTCACCTTTGAGATAGGTAGATAATCTTATTTACTTGTATCTTAAATATTAGAGATATTAAATCGGTTAAATCTAGAAAATTATATGAATTGGTTTTAAACCTTAATTGCATAATTAATAAAACAATTATTTTATTTATGTGATTTCTTACATTCTTTTTCCTTATTTATCTTTTTACTAAGCTTTAGAAATATTTAATTAGTTACGTTGAAAAATTATAATAGCAAATGCTTTATCTAAATTGATAAACTTTTTAAGTGGTTTTTACTTTGAAGCTTCTTCTAATAATTTTTACCATTCCTTAATGAATTGGGTCTTTCTTTAAGAATATTAATGAACATAGTTTCTTATTTTCCTAGACAAATTTTAAGATAATAATATGAGAGTTCTAATTCTCTTTCTTTATTATTTTATAACTAATAAGGGATTTCTTAATAGTAACCTATTTATCTTAAATTGCTTATGAAGTTAATTTAATGAGTATTACTAGTAGTGGGATATCTTAAAGCCTAATATTCTTATCCCACCCCTAATATTTCTCTAATCAACTCATACTTATTCATATCTCTTACAATCCTATAGTTCTACTTATTTCTATTTATCACCTTTAAAATTACTTATATCTTCTAGCTAACAATTTAACTTTATTCCTTTTAATATCATTTGAACTTTATTTACTCAGTATTTCCTTACTTTTAACCTATAATTAACTAGCTTCATTATTTACAAATAAATACCATTAAAGCATTTTTTAGCTTGCTTAAGTCAAACTAAAAATAGAGAAGTGTATTAAAGAGTTAAGCTTTAACTTACTCTTAAGCTAACAAGTTAGACAGACAATTTACCTCTCTTAATACTAAACTGTAACCTAAATAAATAATCCTTTATTTTCCAATTTAATAAATAAGAAGCTATATTATTCCTGCATTTTATACTCTAAAACATAAAAAGAAAGTTAGTCAGTACCTATAAATAAAAGGATTATAGTTAACTATGAAGGGATAAGTGAATTAATATCTTTAGTTATTAAATAAGTTTGAGATTATATAACTATAACTAAAAGTATAAATGGATGTACTTTCTTTATTTATATCTCTATTTAATATTATAAGCATATTTCAAGCTCTTTAATCAGATAGTTATTAAAAAAGTTATTAAGATTATTATTTTCATTTTAACACTAAAGAGAGACTTTAAATTCAATCTTCTTAGTATTAATTTAAAATTAGAGTAGGTATTTCTAATTAAATAGAGCCAGTATAGCAAGGATAATTTGTATTGATAAACTGAAAAATATAAGAGATTCTAATTATTGTCCATTAATTCACATTTCAAAGAGAAGAAATAAAATAATTACTAAACTGTTTATTTTATTATATTTACAGCAAGAAGCTAAGACAAAAGTTTATCTAGCTTAATAAATTTATTTTAGTAATTTTTACAACTAAAATAGATCTAAATATGGTATAATTAAGTATATTCTTTTTCGCTTAAATAGTAAATGAAATGCTTAGTTAGTTAATTAATTCCTATTTATTAGGGATTTTCATTATATTAAGAGTATTGTTATTTAACTAAATTATGTTGAATGTTTTATGTCCTATCTATTGTTATTAGTTGTAGTAATGAAATTTTAAATTTGAATAGAAAGCTTGTATATTTAATTCCTAGTTTGTACTCTTTTTTATGACAAAAGGTATTTGCTTTAGTTATTTTAAGTTAGATAAATAAGATTTTGGATTTTTTCCTTCAGTAACCTTAGTAAGTTTAAAGCTACATTGGAAATAAGCTTTTATCACGTAGATATTTTAATACTTAGTAAAGATAACTTTACATGCTCTAACTGATCTCATATTTTAAATGATATCAAACTACAAAAACTTTACAAAAATATATCTCAGAGGCAAGATTAAAAGGATTTAATAATACTGACCTTTCTCTTAATGATCTACCTGAAAGCTTTAGAAAAGCAAAATATTACTAACTAATAGAATCTCTAACTCATCAAAAAGACATCGAGTCAAATAGTTTTAGATTTATAGATTAAAATTAAGATACTTAGATAGCATTATGAAGGTCTATTTGTAATTTTCTTATTTTAAGATTCTGGTAAAATGAAGATTTTAAATCTTCTTATGTTTGCTAATTTAGTTAAGTCGATGAAGGTTTATATCTCTAGTGATGAGTATATAGAGATGACTTAAGTAAGATAACTGCGCATTGTATAAAATAGTGATTGATAGTCCGAGTGAAGAATTAAGATTTTAATGAAATTGTTAAGTTATAGACTAAAAATAGATTTCATATAATGAGGCAATCAAAAAAGAAGTAGAAGAAAAGTGTCATTTCTTTACATCTTCCATTACGTTATAAGGATAGTAATTTCCAGTATGAGCATTCTTAGAACTTGATGTATGTGTCTATTTCAACAACCGAAAATAAACCTCTGATAAAGTGTACTTAAATATAACCAATAATAAGGTATCTCCAGTGGCTATAATGATACGAATAATGAATATAGCAAAAATAAATCCAGCTAATTTTTTTATAATGTATGGAGTTGCTTCTAATTCAAGTGTAGATATAAAGACAGCTTCTTGATACCATAGTTCTGGTAGATTTTAATCTGCTATCTTCTTTGCACTAAATTGTTTATATAAATTAAGGCATAAGAACTAGAGTAAGGAAATTATCATATATTAACTTTTAAAGTATAAAGAGTGATCAAGTGTACTACCCAAAAATAATCTATACAGAGCTTCTCAAGCTGAAAATTTTATAGTAAACTCTCAAAAAGGAAAAGCATAAGATGCCTTATTTACTCTAAAGCGTGATGATGCTACTGATTTAGATGAAGATTATCACTTAAGATACCAGTTCTTTTGTATAGAATCATTCTATAAAGAATTTCCTTTAAATTTGATGAAGAATATTAGCACTAAAGGCTTTTAGTTATTTATGTACTCTTAATTTTTCTCCTCTAGATTTGAAACAGTTATTATGATCCTATCCTAAAAATAGAGAAGCAAGAATAGATGACAATAGCAGTTTCAAGTTACTAAGAAGTAAGACTAAACGTAACATCTGAAAACCTGCAGAGTTATATAGACAGTATCTACCAATGTCTTAACTAGCAAATAAAGTACTAAATATCCTAAAATTAGACGTCTTTGCTTACATAGATAATTAAACAGTTCTAATATAAAAAGCTTAACATTGAACAAGAAGTATAACCTAGTCTAATAACTAGGTGAAGTACCTTTAAGTATATAAATAATCATACTTTTACATAAAAATTTCTAAAATCTAAATTTGATAAATCTTGTAAATAATTCTTCTATTCTATGAAAGAAGAAAGAAATTCCTACTAAAGAAATAGAGTTACGAGACTCGAGTCTTTTCTTTTTTATGATCTGAACCGTTGAAACTCTAAAGGAGAAATAATGATAGTAAAGGGAATTTTTCTGTCTAATTATAAGCTACTCGATGATATTAAAGGATGTTTTTTAGTAATCTTTCTATTTGAAGAAACATTTCATGTGAAATGGTTGATTTGAGTTATATCCGTTATTTAAATCTTTCTGTTTATTAAATATATAAAGAGATAGATTCTATATAAGAAGGGTAAACTGAAGAAATTGAAAATCGAAGTTTAATATGTTTTAAGCTATAACCAAACTTAAACACCTTCAAATATAGTGTGCCAAATGTGAGATATCAACGAATACAAATGAGATAATGGAACATCATGCTCAATAGAAAAAATCCAACTAGCTAACTATTATAGGTGTAAATTGTAGTTAGTCAGGACTTATTATGCTCGCTTCAGTTGTATAAGAGGTAGAAGAATAAGAAAATGAGGAAAAAATGAAGATAAGCAAGATTAAGAGAATCAAATTTAGGAAGAGAGAAACGAAGAAATGTAAAATTATAAAGAATCAAACTTAGGATTGGACTTAAATGAAAAAAGAGAGGGTAATGGAAATTAGTCAAGTTATAAGCATCCAGTTCTTACTTAATCATTAGTAATCTCATGCTTTATATTTTTCAATTTATATATTTATAATTCTGCATGTAATGTCAAAGAAAAAGAAAATTTAGATAGAGTTTTATATTTTAGTTCTTTAAAGCGACCAAAACTATCCCAATGAACAATTAATGTTTTCATGATAGTTCCTCGATTAAAGATTCAATCCCAAACTCTAAAAAAAATTTCATTTTGTATATAGATTTTACTATTGCTTCGTGATGCTTTCTGGTAAACCTTATAATTGGTACTTAATAGAAAAATTATGGCTAAGATTTTGAATTTACGTTTTAGTAGGCTTAGGAATGCCTGTAAGGAAGTAGTTTGCCTAAAGATTCTAATATAGTATAGTTTAAGAAAATCTAGTAGGCTATTATTTTAACTTCTTTATTTTATTCTTAAATTCCATTTCATGCATTTTCACGTTTTTTAACACTGAAGAAACTATCTTTGACTATCTTGTCTCTTTATCAGCTAGTTTTTCTATTATCTCTATTTGATTCTTTATAGTCTTTTTATTGCGATATAATGCTCAAAAAGATGCTTAGACTGCAAATGAATAAAACTATATCCTAAATATCATAAGCAGTTCATCCTCCTTAAGATGGTAATTAGATGAAGGAAGGTTAAAATGAGAAAAGGAAGTGACTTAACTATCCTAAAAGTAACTTCTAGATCTATGTTATGGCTGAAGATAGCCCGACTTACTTTATTAAAGCAACTTTATATCATAAATAAATAATACATAACGTGATGTTAATGAATCTTAAATACATCAGTAAACTAAAGACCAATATATGAGTAATGACTATATCAATGATGATGGGTAGATAAAGAGTAAAGTAGATAGAGAGACAAAACAATTATTTCTTAAAAATAGTAAAAAGAAAACTCGAAGATTAAAAAGAAATTACAAATCAGTCTGAAGACACAAACTACTATGCAAAACTAAGAAGAAATTATCGTTCCTTCTTAATCTAGTTATTTTCCTTTAAATCTATATTCTAAAAAGGAAATTCAGAGACTCATTCAATCATTTTTATCATTTTACTTAAAAAATTAATGATATTAGGGTTTCTATTATCCTCTCTTTAATTTAATAGTTGAGCACTTTTAGGTTTGCAAGAAAATCCGTTTAAGTTTATTTCTTTTTTTAGTAAGTTAATTATGATTGCTGACTAAGAATTTCAGACTCTTCTTATTTTGACTTAAGTTCTTCGATTACTAAAATCTAATATGGTTTTTTAGATACATTGATTATCAAAATCTTGATTTTTTCTCTTAATTTGTCTTCAATTCAAAAATTACTTAACTAAGATACCTATAAAGTTCAAATCTCCTAACGATATGAATGTGGCTTTATAAAGTATATTGAGTAGCTTTACACTTCCTACTTGTTCTTAAACCCAAACATATATTAATTTTTCCACTAAATTTAGAACAATTTTAATATTTAAATATTCCTGCTAAGCTACAAGTTCTTAAAAGTTTAAACTAATTTCTTTTCTCTCTTAAGCAAGTACTTGTCATTTAATGCTTAAATATATCTTTCTTTATATCATAACTTCAATATCTAGACTCATATTTAAATTAAATGCATATGTTAAAGATCTATTCCTTTCTATCTTCAATTAACAACCTATTAGGAAAAAGTTTATAGTTGACTAGATAGACACTAATATATTAGCACTACCTTAAAATGTTTATATATTGTTATCTTTAGCATCTTCTATGATTTTATGCTTTTAAATAATCCTAACTTATTTACTTCTCCCTCAACCTATTTTCAGAAATTCTAGATGTTCTATCTACTTACTAGCATTCTCAAAATCTTGATATAGTTTTTTGGATATGAATATTGATTTAATTAGTAGATTACTAACTAGGATAGAAATTAGAATAATAATGAATTAGTAGCTAAGTCTTATTTGTTCTAATAGCTATATCATGGTATGTAGAGTATAAATAGGAATAGCTATTGATTAACATCTTAGCAGCACTATAATTTTAATTTCTACCTTTAGAGAGAAAGCTACTTAGATATTCTTTTCTAACTAGTAGCAAATTTACAAATATTTATTGCTATAAAGAAATAAACCAACAAATAGAAATCAATAGGATAACTAGCATTTTCTAAGTTTAGAAACAGAATAAAAATAGAATAAAAGAAATAAGATTGATATTAAATTAAAAGTAGCTATATAATAAAAACTATAAGTGATAAAGATAATTAGCAATAATTAATTGAAATATAATAGATATGTATTATTATAAGTAAACTATTACAACTACTATACAAATCTTAATAATATAATAATCATAAGTAAATAATTTAAATCTATATAAGACTAAAAGAATTAGATAAATAATAAACTAGTAAAAGGTAGTTAAATTGAGAAAGATCAATTATAATAAAATATTTATTAATTAAAAATTACATTATTAGATTTATCTATTCAATTGCCAATACTTGCTTTCGACATTGTATAAATATCTCAAGCGTAATAATATAATCAATAAGGAATTTAATTTGGAAAAGCAGGAAAGAGTATTGAAGCTATCGAATATTTTGATATAGCTATTATAATAGACCCTAAAAAAGCAAATTTTCATTTTAATAAGGAATTGTACTTTAAAAGTTAGAAAAATACAACGAAGCTCCCTAGAGCTACAATATAGATCTCAAGCAGAATCTAATAATGCAAGTGTTCATATAATAAAGTAGTTGATCTGAAAAATTAAAAAAACAAATGAAACCAATGAAAGTTTTAACTAAGCTATAAAACTAAGCAATGCCAATCTAATCTACTTAAAAATAAAGGTTTTTCCCTCTAAAAATTAGGAAATTATCATGAAGGAATGTAATTTTTCAATCAGCCATTAACTTGATAATAAATACGCAGATGCTTATTATGATAAAGGTTTTTGTCTTCAAACCAAAAATAAGAATCAAGAAGAAATATAAATTTCCATAAAGTAAACTATTTAAACACTAATCTTAAATTTCATCGAAAAGAGTCTCAATAAAGTCGCCAATAAAAGAAAGAAAAGCATAAAAAATGATAAAGAAGTTCTTACAGTAAAAAAATGGGAATTAAGAGGTTCGAAAATGGACAAAAGAAATTTGATTCTGATAAAAATTTCTAGAGAAATTGCAGAAAATAGCTTGTGAAAAATTGGAACAACTAACCTGATAGATATCAAAAAATGTATGCCTTGCCTGAAATAACCAAAGAATAGAGTGATAAAAAAAGAAAAGTTAAGATTAAGTGAAGAGAAAATGCGCAACTAAAAGGCTTACAAAATTAAACTAATAAGTATAGCAAATAAAACTTAAGAGTTAGGTGTTTAAAATGATCTTTATAATAAAGGAAAAAAACAAAGAAATTTAGATCAAGCTGTAGAAAAAGATATTCAATATAAAAAAGTAAATTCAGCTTACTAAGCAAAGTTTTGACGGCTGGAGGGCAAAAGTTATTTTGTGCTGTTTTGTAAAGGAAATATTGATGAAGAAAAAAATTTAAATTTAAATCTAAATAAAAATGTTGTATTTTAAGAAGATTGTAGTGTAATATCATAAGTTAAAAATACCTCAAAGAAGAAATATAATCTGAAGCATGCTTCTTTATAATTTAGATTTGAAAAAAAAAGTTAAACGTTTCAATACAGACAATATTTTTAAAAGATATTAAATAAATTTTAATTGAATGTTTTTAAAAATTAAAAGTAGAAAAAAAAAGGAGTCATCAAAGGAAATTCAAATAAAATAAAGTGTAAATATAAGAATTGCTAAAAAAATTAATGAAAAAAAACATGTTAAAACTAAAAACTGTTAATTTTTTAATCGAAGTTAATTTTTAAAATAAATATAAAATACTTTAAATAAATATCGAAATATTTTAAGAATAGTCAAAAATGAAAAAAAGAAAGTGTCAGAAAAATAAGAAAAAACTCAAAAAAAAAGATTATTGTAAAGATATAAAAAGAAAAAAAAATAAAAGAGTTAAGGGATAAAATCAAGTTCAATAAAAAGAGAAAAAAACATGAGGATTTTGCTACTTCTTTTAAATTTATATTTAAAAAAATCAGAATAACAATACCAAAAAAAATCTTCTGCTTTTTTATAAAAATATTCTTAGTACTCAATAAGCTTACGCTTGCTTCATGCCTTAAAATGTCGCAATTTTTTTTTAAGCTTTGGGCTGTTTTTCATTTATTTTAGCTTGCTCTAACTAGTCTTTATGCCTTTTTATGTTAAAGCTTCTCTTTCACCTTAAGTTTCAGTTGCCTCTTCCATTACTCAATACTTCTGTTTTCTGATTCTTATTACTCAGTTTTCTTACAGGCATCCCAAAGCTTACGCTTACTTCAGGCCTTAAAATATTGCAAATTTTTATTTTTTTTAAGCTTTGGGTTGCTTTCCATTTATTTTAGCTTGCTCTAACTAAGCTTTATGCCTTTTATTTAAGAATCCTTTTTCTATTTTTTTTATCTTGGCTTATTTATTTCATAAGATTTCTTCTGGCTTAAATTCGTTTTTTTCCTATTTTTTAATTTTTAATTTTTGAATTTGCAATGTTTTTTTGTCTTCTTCAGCTTTTACATAATTTTATAAGTTTTGTCTTTTTTGTTTTTTTTTCTTTTTGTGCTTTTTTTTAAGACTTTTTTGATATCGATTTTCTAAACAACTAATTTTTTTTTCTGTTTTGTTTTCGTTTTTAACGAAAGATATCACAGACTCATATTCTTCTTTTCTGCAATTTTTTTAAAATCTTTTTTTAATATATGTTCTTTTTTATAATAAAAAAAATTATTTTTAACAATCTCGTTTATATTTAAGGTTCTATTTTCTTTTTAATTTTTTTAATCTTTTGATATTTTTAAGTTTTGCTTTTTTTCTTCATGTTTCTGATTTCTTTTTAGAGTTAGTTTTTCGTATTATGATCTCTTTTTTTTTCTTCTGATTTACTTAAATATAATTTTTTCTTTTATTTGTAAGATCTCTTTTTTTTGCATGTTATAATTTTAAATTAAAGTATTCTTGATTTACCTGTACTTTGAATGAGAACAGTATATGAAATTTAAACCTTTATTTTATACTTTCGATTTCTCTCTTAGACTCTTTGTTAAATTTTTCTAAAGTTTTCGAAAGTTCTTTTTTTAAGTTTTCATTCAGTTTTCCTTAATTTGATTCTTATGTCTACTTCAAACTATTATTATTTACTTTTCTTTATATTGTAGTCTTCAATAATTACTTTTTAAATTTCGGGATTTTCATTGATTCCTTTTTAGATTATTTTTTTTCATTTTTTTTGACTTGATTTTTCTTTTTTAATTCTTATTTTTATTTTGCAAGTATTTTTTTAGATTTGTTAATAAAGTTTTTATGTTTCCTTATTTATTTTTTTTACCATTTTTGAAATTTGCTTGTTTAAAATTTAAGATTTTGGTTATTTTTATTCGTTTTATTTCAATCTTTCTATTAATTTTGTTTTAATTTTTTAATTTAGACATACAATTTTTTCAATATAAGGTTATAAATTTCATATTTTGTATTTTTGTTATTTTTTGATTATTTCATTAACATTTTCGTTAAAAATATTTTTATCTTATATATTGCTTTTTTTAGGCTTTATTATTACTTACGATTTACTTTTTAAAGTTTATTTTTAATTTATTTTTTAATTTTTAATTTTTTTAAAATTTTTTGTAGAAATATTAAATCTTTTTTTCTTTAGATTGGTTTTATTAAAATGTATTTATTTTATTAAATGAAATATAATAAAAATTATAAATGCTTTACATTTTCATCCAGCGTTTAACAGGTTTAATTTTTTTTCCATTTTTTTTTATTTTTAAAACGAATAAAAAAAGAAAATATTTAATATAATAGAAAAAATTAATTTATCTTAATAAAAGATATATTCAACTTAAAGAAAAATATACGCAGGAAAAGATTATTTTAAGATGTTAAGAAAGAAGAAAAGGTAATTTGATATAAATTTAATCTAAAGCACGGTCTTCATAAAATTTCTTTATAATCCTACTTTTAAGCTTGATGCTAATTATAAAAAAATATTAAATCAAGAAATTTGAAAGAAATTCTAAACATCCTTTAAACCTTTTTAAATAATAAAATGTACTTTTATTGTATAATCTTTGAGAGAAAAGTTTAAAAATATAAAATTTGTATCTAAAATTAAAAAAAAAATTGAAATATTGAATGAAAAAACATTAAAAATTAGAATCTTAAATAAAAAGTTAGAGATACTATTGAATAATAAGTTTCTTATTTTATAATAAAAAATAAAATATATTTAATTAATGGAAAAAGTTATTTTATATTCATCAAGTTAAAACTTAAAACTCCACCAATTTTTTATAAAATAATTTATGTGAAGAAATTATAGAAAATTTTTTATTCTCTTTTGCTATATCTAGACTGTTCTTAAAAAACATATTTTTTTAATTATCAGAATTCCGTTTAATGAGAAATGAAAGTCTTAAAAAAATTATCAAAATAATCCAATATGTTAAGAAATTATTTTTAAATCTTTTTATATTTACTCCTTCTTAAATGTAATAGTTTAATAAATTCTGAATAAATGTGATAAAATTTCACTATAATTTTTTTAATGTAAAAGAGGAAACTAATATTGATATAATTCGCATCTAAAAATTTAAAATAGATATTAATAGAGAATAGAACCAAGAAATGAGTAATAAATAATCATCCAAATACTTGAAAAACTCACCCACGAAGTAAAGAAAAGAAAAAATGCCTAAAGTGAAATAATCAAAAATCTTGGGTTTAAAAATAAAAGTACTAAAACTCGAAAATTTACAGTAATGGTACTGGAAAACTAAGAAAGTGAAAAAAATTTAGAACAAGATTCAAATTAATCTATTAATATAAAGTTAAAGTGCTAGCACGATTATAATTTTTAAAATTTTTAAGTTCCGATTAACTCCTAACTATGGCTTAAGAAATTTCTCTGACAGTGAATGTGATAAATTGGAACTAATTCCGATGTCAATTGTAGCAATATTATGACGAAAATTGTTACGGAAGCCTTTATTGCTTTAAAATATCAAATAAATAATATGATTATAGAGCGTGTAGCACCTAGATGGCGCCCATTTCTTTCAACATTAAAAGAAAGCTTTCTCGTGCTTCTTGTAGTCATTCTAACCATCCAATGAGTCATGTCAGCTTCTCCAAATTAGAATCTGTTTATTAAAGATTATTCTCAAATCTTGAATCAAATGCTCGAGTCTTCTTGAATAAGATCAAAATAAGAATTAGTAATTAAGCCTTTAGAAGGCCCGTTAGTCAAATGTACATACTGCTAGCGAGGAACTCTGGGTAAGTTAGATTTCTTTCTTCCGAGCTTTTCCACCTTTCCCCAGGTGATATCTAGTGCGTGATTACTCGCAATACAGTATAAACTGCAGAATACACTGCACCAGATTACATACTAGTTTTTCTGACCACGGCCGACATCCATATATTCATTAAAAAAAGTAAACTAATAATTATGATATTATAGTTTAAACTATTGCTTATGCAGCTTTAGTTGGATCATTATTAACCGCATTTTTTTAATTTACTTCTGCAAGTTTTATTCTGATGACTAAGCTCACGTTCAATCTATTATTTTTACTAAAAATTTCATTTTATTCAAGGCTTTTACAAAAGTAAAAATAACAGAAATCAAAATGGTTAAATTATATGAACTTTTGAAATAAATTTTTATTAAATTACTATTAGTATTTTAATTAAACTTAATAGTTTTCAAAATTGTTTAAGCGGTATAAATTATAAATATATCAAAATTAAGATAAAAAATTAATAGAAAATAAGTATAAATAATTATTAATTAATTATCTAAAGTTATAAAAAAAATGGAGACCAGATGGAAATTGAATGTGGACCCCGTTGTTTGCAATCAAGTAAGCGGAGATGCGTAGTTAATACTGAAAATCGACACTGTTTGGAAATTTTCAGCTTCAAGGGCGAAATATTCCATTCTGACCTCATCCTTTCTTGCCTTTTTTGAGGAAAGGTAAATATTATTTAGGTAGTATCGTAGAGAGAAACAAGAAATTTAACCATTCTGTAGGTCCATTAAAGCAGTAAGGAGAATCTAACTCAATTTAAATTAATTTAATTTAAAATATTCTTAAAAAATTAAATTATAAGCTTAAAAAAAATAAACAAATAAAAGACTAAAATAAAAAAAAAAAAATTAATTTAATATTAAATATTAAGAAATTAAAAAATCTAGTAGATGCTATAAAAAAATTAAGTTGAAATTATTAATATCATCTTAAGTTAATTTTAATAATAGAAATAAGTGAATGAAACATGTAAGATCATTACAAAAATTTTGTGTTTAATCTTAAATTAAAATTTTTAAATTTCAAATCCTCTTTTTCATTATCATTATGAAATGATTATTATTTTATGAATTAAAAGTATTTAGTTATACTAATTATATTAGCATAATAATATATGTCTAATTAAACTAATTTTTATTAACATTCGAACAGAAATTTAGCAACTTAAATTTTTTAATTTTTGCTTAAATCACCATAAATATCCAAATCGTAAGAAAAACCAAAGTAAGTAAAAATTTTGTATGCAATATTAATAAAATAAATAGAATATTGTATAAAATTTTAGTTCTTAAAGAGGTAATTTCTTAAGCACTTATATAAAAAATAATTTATTTATTTACAAAAATAAATTCTAAGACTTTCTCTGGTTTACATATAAATATAAGGACTTATTTAAGATAATTAGGTTTACACGTTAGATTTGTATTTTTTAATAATAATTTAATCTCAAAAGCTAACTTTAATAGAATAATTTAGTATAATATTAAAAATGCTATAATTAAATATTGAAAAAAGGGGAATGGTAAAAGCAGTTAAATTCAAGTAATTATTTTGGTTATTGTACCCTTTAATTGGTGTATGAGGCGGTGTGCTTTCTTAACTATTTTGGGAATATGAGATTTAGATAAAGAGATTTGGAGTCTAATATTTCGCAATATTTACAATGGATTGCAGATTCGATGATGACTTGGCATTATCTACAAATTAGACGTAGAAAAGATTAATTCTCAAGCATAAATTCTAGTGAGGTAATTATGTGTTGTATTTAAGGCTTTCTTGATTCCGAAATTTGGTTCTTAAGCAAAATTAAAATTTTAATATTAATTTTAATATAAAATCTATAAATTATTTTTAATTTAAATAAAATTTCATTAAATTATTTTTTAATGCTTCAAGGGAAAATTCATTAATTATATCCACTTCAAGACCGAAAAATCTTTCATAAGCATTCCCTCCAAGATCTTTAATCCTACTAATGACCTCTCTTAGATTAGAAATAAAATCAGATAATTCAAAATCTTACTCTCGCTGTTCTTTAATCGTACAAAAATATTATATTTTAGTAATTATATAATCAACTTTAGATTTTGATTAAATTTTTTGTTTTTTCTTAACTTTAATAGACATTTTATTCAATAAATATTAATCTAGAATGCTGGATTCAGATTTTTTATATTGACAAAAACAAAAAATATTTAGAATTTTTATTTAAGTAACATGAAATATAATCTTTTTGCTTTTAACAAAAAGAATTAAATTATAAAAAAGATATAATTTTTGCTCCTTTTCAATTATAAACAGTTTAATTTTATTATTTTCCAGTTCGCCATTCGTAATTTTTTAGCATAATTTGCTTATTTTTACCTCAGTTAAAACAGTTATTTCATTAATGATTATAAAAAAAATTTAACAATCTTTCTTTCTTTCAGATTTCAAAATTTAGCATAACTTCCACACCAAAAGAAATAAGAAAGAAAGTTATAGAGAATTATTTAATTATATAATATAATTTAAAAGATGGTGGGAGCTGAGATTGACCTTCTTGACTAAACTTTCTGGCTAGGAAAAAGTTCCTGTCTTGTCGCTGAGAAAGTCCCTGGTCGGAGTCATTTTCTGAAGGGAACGCTGTCTTTGAGATTATCCGCTCTTGGTAGGGCTTGAAGCCTGGCTGCTCATAGCGATGGAGCTCCCTAGCAGCTGTGCCTGGAGCACAACAGGATGTCCCCGTTATTCCATAAAAAGAGAGCGTCGGGTCGTGAAATCGGAAAGGAGTTTTCGGTCCAAAAACTTTTTTAGTTGAAATTAATTAATTAACTTCTTGCGATGAACTTTAACTTTTTTTTAATCTTTCTCCTTTTAATTCTCCGCCTTTTCTTTATGTTTCTAAGTAATTTCTTTGAGAGGAGAATATATTAATCTATTTTTAAGGATAAAATTGATATTTTAATAAAAAAAAGCAAATATTTGTTGGAGTATTATTGATTAAAAAATTAAATTTAATAATGTAAATAGAATATTTTTCAAAGAAGCAATATACTTATAATAGAATCATATAATAAGATTAATATTTATTTTAAAGCTTTTCTATCTATTCGTAATAAAGCTCTGGGGTAAAACAGTATATACAATTCTAGGAATAATTTATTTTTATTGATCTGTTATAATAAAGAAAATTAAAAAAACTAAAAGGAAATTAGTTTAAATGTTTAAAATAAGAATAGATAAATATGTAATAGATCAGTATTAAATTTAATATAAGATTATTAAATCCATTTTGTTTTTATACTTAACAAACTCAAAATAAAACAGTAATCTCAATATTTTAAGAAATTATAGAAACTATCCTAGCATTTTTAAATTGATTATTTGGATGTTAAAGAAAGCAAATAATTCCTATGATTAGTTTAAAATAAAATAAGACAAAAATTTTATTAAGATTCAATAAGAAGAATGAACTTAATGCCTACAGAATGCTTTATGTTTAGATGAAATTGACAATAACTCCTCATAATTCCCAATTTACACTTATTCTAATCTTAACAAACATATGGTAAGAGAAATTTTATCGATTTATAAGCTTAGAACATTTTCCTATAACTTCTAATATGATTTACTGTAAAGGCATTGTAACATTTAAAGCTCTAAAACATGTTCTTGCGGAGACCTTGATACTTTTGAACATATTCCAACATGTGAGGTCTTGAAAGAGTTAATTGAAGAATTCAAAGACTTAAAAAATTATGATTTATTAAAGCTCTTAACCTATAACCAAAAATATTTAAATTAAAATTTTACAAGTATTCAGTAGCTCATGAAAATTGACCTTAGAATCAAGATTTTTCATAAAAAACCGCTCAGAAAAAGAATATAAATCATTGAGTAAAAAGATATGTTTGAAAAAAAACTTCTATTTTAAAAAAGTGAAATTAAATCAACACATTAACTGTAAAAGAAGAGTTAGAATAAAATTTAATACAAGGGTAGAAGAATTGAGAGAGAGCTCCAAAATTCAAACTTTTTTATTATTATAAATAATATAGTATAGACATTTTAGTAAATTTAAATAATAATAGGATAAATTAAGTTTAGCAATTTTCGAGGATTTTCACTTCTTCATGCTGGACACCAGATTGCTCCAGTGTTAAAAATAAAGTTTTAGATTTATCTACTCCTCTCTCCTCCCATTACTCTTGTCATTTCCGGATCTAGCCTTATTTCTAATTAAATTTTCTTTTGTAAATGTATCCTTATTCATTTAAGTATAATCTTTCTCTTATTTGTCTCTACTACATTTGTTTTTCTTCCTCTACTATGCTTATATGGTTCTTTATTTATTCCAGTACTACGTCTTGAAATTTTGGAATTCCTTGCAGTGTCTTCATAAGTTTTCTGTCGAATTGCAGTAGTAACATTTCTTCACTACTTTTTGGAGTTTAACTTTAGTCTTCCTATTGGTCTTTCAATCATCATTGGATCTCCCCTTTATTCATCTAATTTCTTTTCTAGTATTTCCAGTCTAATACTCATATCGGATTGTTTCTGAATCTAATTTTAGGATTAGCTACTCTGGTCTTAAGATATGTTTCAGAAAGTGCTTAGTTCTCTTTCTTAGGACATAAGTCTGGATTCTATTTCTTCCGCTAGGTTGAGTTTTTCCATCAGTTTCTCATTGTCCTTTCTCAGTTTCCTAACCTCTTCCTGGAGGTTTAGTACCACTTTGATGAGCTGTTCCATGCTCATCTGGCCAGAAGGATTGAACTTTGAGACCTCCTGGTGCAGAGCAGACTTCATCTGCTTTTTGGGCTTCTCTTCTGAGGTTGGAGTTATCTCATGTGTTGTCTTCTGAGCCTGTTTCTGCTCCTCTTCAGGTTGTTAGAATTAAGAAAAAGGTTAGGGTTAAGGGTAAGAAGACTATCCAAGATTGGATTCAGGTTTCCTCTCCAACTTTTTGGAGGTGGTGTAGACACCTCTTTTGAATCCTTCCATTTTTTTTATTTTTTAAATGTAACTTTATTTTTACATTTTTTATTATAATTTTATATGAAATTTTACTACTTTGAGGTTTTTTCATATTATTTGAATCAAATTAAATTTAAAATTTTTGTATATTTTAAAGGATTTTCATATTTTTTAAAATCATTTTTTTGATTTTTTTAGTGCTTAATGTTTTTTTTATTAATAATTAAACTCAAAAACATCATTTTTTTTAATTTATAAAAGAAAAATAAATAAAAAAATAAATTTTTTAAATTTAAAATTTTTTGCTTTTCCTTTAAATTCTTTATATAAAACCTATTAAATATTAAAACTTTAATTTTTAATTTCCTTAAATATTCTTTTTAATATTTTATTTTAATACAGTTAAAAGCATTCTTTTCCTAATTTTTTAAAACTTGATTTGCATTTATTTGCTAAGATAAAATCCTAAATAAAAAGATGGAAGATTTAAATTTTTTATTTTTAATAATAAATTCTCTTAACTTAAACGAAATAAAAATAAAAAGTTAAACAAAAAACTTTCAAAAAAATTTAAGAAAATTAGTTATAAAAAAATTATAAAAAAGCTATTAAATTAATTTTAAAAGTAATAATGAGAATAAATTTTTTAAATTAATTAATTAAGAATCAATTTAAATAATTGCATACAGTTTTCTATATTGAAAATTTTTATCATCTTTATAAAAATATCTAAAAGCTATTAAATCTATAAAGAACATAAAAATTTATTCTTTAAAAATAAAAAATACAGATTTTAGTAAAATAATCAATTAATTTTTTATTTTAAAAAGTTTTAAGTAAAAAATAATTAATTAAATTAAATTAATCTTTTATTTTATTGTCTTTAAAGAATAAATTTTAAATCCGCTTATTTAAATAAAAAATAAAGCTTTTTTATTTTATTATTTGAAAAAAATTACTAGTTCTAAATAAAACTATCTAAAAAATTTGTTTTAAGTAGTGTAAAATATTTAAATATTGCATTTAAATTAAAAAATAATAAAGTTTTACTTAAAAAGTTTAAAATTTTTTTTTTCTTCTGTTTTTGGAAAAATATATTAATTTATTATTTATTTTTTTAATTAACTTTGTATATTTAATCATCTAGATATGAGATAATTTAGTTCTTTATCCCGTTTTAAAATGAGCAAACGTTCTTCTTTCAAATTTTCCTTAATTTTAAAAATTTTAATTAAATATATTTTATACAAATTTCCTAATTTTTAATTCATCTATTATCAAAAAAAAATTGATATTTTCAACGTTTTTTAATTATTGATTGTTATTTATAATTAGCTAATTAGTTAATATTTACAATTTATCTTTGCTACTTATGAGAAAATCCTTCTGTGCTATTAGAAAAAATGTAAAAAAGTGTTAGTTAGATTATGTTTATTTTATACATATATTATACTGTAATTTGTTTCATTTTATTTCTCTTATTAAAAATAAATTCTAAAATTTATTTTTCTGAAATAGATAAAAACCTTAAAAATATCTAATTTTCAAATCCCTAAACCTCTAAAGGAACTTCAAAAATTTATAAACAAAAGATTATGAAAAAGCAGAAAAAATAACTAAAACAGTTTGTTAAGCTGTGCTTAACTTAAAGGAAGATATTAAAAAACAATAAACTAAAACCTATAATTTTAGGAGGATATTTAGAACGCTTTAGACAGTTTAAACAATCTAGTTAAGCAAAATTAAGTTTTCTTTAAAATTTTAAATGAATATTCTGCTAGATTTAGCAAATAAAAATTATCATAAGAATGTAATTATGTAGAATATTCATAAAAAAAATCTAAGTAACATACTGAAGCAAATGAAGTGTTTAATAAAATCTAAATAGTTAAAAGGGAGCTTTAGAAGAAAAGGAAAAGAGTTGTACCTGATCATAATGTTAAGGAAAATTCTTAAAAAATTAAACTTTTCTAGTAATTATACGGGAAGGTCATGTATCTTATATTAAGCAAGGAAAAAGTCTGAATCATTGTGAAGCAAAAGGGCAAGAATATACAAAAAAATCAAGAAGAAACCTATAGAGAAAAGTTCTAAAAAATTTTAGATTTTTGAGATTCAGAACTTATTAAAAACCCCTTTTGAACATTTCTATTAATCCATTTGGTTTCATACTTTTGGGTAGTTCGGAGAGCGATAAAAGTATCTGAAAAGAGCAAATTATTTTGACTATAAAAGAATTTCTCTTATTTTTTAATTTAATTTTAAAATTTAAAATTATTAAAATAAAATAAAATGTTTTATTAAAATCAAACTCAAAATATTTAAAATATTATTTTATCATAATTATTATTATTTAAAAGATTATAACTTTTAGTTCTAAAGAAAAAATGAAATTAGATTATTATATTATTTATTATTTTCTTATAGTTTAAGTTAATAAATTAAATTATAAAATTTTATTCTTACAATATGATTAACTAAAGACTAAATTAAATTCATAAACGTTTAAATGTTTTTTAATTTATATCATAGAAGTTTATTAAATTTAAATTTTTAGAAATTTGTATATTTAGGTTTATTATTTATGTTTTTTAACTTTTTCTTTTCTTATTTAAAAAAATTGTTGCATATTCTTTTTTTATTTTTTTATTATACTATCAATTTGCAAAATTTAATTTTTATATTTTCAATTAAAAAAAAATTTAAGCCATAATTAGGAAAAAATTACATTAAAGTTACCTTATTATTGCTTTTTTTAAAGATTTATAATAACTAAAGCAAGATATATTAGTATAAATACATCGAAATCAGTATTTTCTAAGTTGCTAGAATGTGTTAAAACATTAAGCACTTTTATTTGAATACAAACAAGTCGCAATTTCATAAAAGATATAACAATAAGAAAAATTGGAATAAAAATGTATTTATTTATCTGAGAATATATACAGAGAAATTTTGCTTATATATTTTATATTTTAAATCTAAATTAATTGAGGATTAAATATACATTTATAAATTAAAAAAAAAATTTAATTTTGAACTTATTTTAAATAAAATATTTTTAGTCAATAAATTCTTTTGACATCCAATAATTATATTGAAATAAAAAATTTACTAAGATAATTACAAGAAAAATAAAAATGTTGTTTAGATCTAAAAGAGTTTAATATAATGATAAAAATATTAGGTGCATAGTCAATGAATAAAGAAATCAAGTAAAGTAGAGTAAAATTAATGAATATCAACATTATTAAATATTAAAACTAAAAATTTAAAGACACTTTTCTTTTATTTTTTCACGCTGAAATATTTATAATTGTAATTTTATTTCTACTACTTTAAACCTTATTTTAGCGAAAAATAAATTATAAATAAATTATTAAAATAACAAAAATGTAAATAAAAGCAAATTTAAAAATATTGAAATAATATGCATTTCAATAATTGATTAAACGTTTATAAATATATTATAAATAACTGCTAAAAGCATATAATTGAAAATTATTTAAATTTAGTCTCTTTATATTTAAAATATTTACTTTTATTTAAACTAGTATTAAGATAATAAATAGTGTACTATAATAAAAATATTTAAAAATATTAAGTTAAACTTGCTTCCAAACTTATTTTATAAATTTTTAAAGCAAGCAAAACAAATAAAATGCTTATTAACAAATGAATAATAGTTTATTTAAGAAATGTCTTAGTAATATTATTATTATTTTTTAAATATTATTTTGATAACTTATTTTCTGAAAAAAATGATAGTAAACTTCAAGAAATGCCTTTTTACAATCTACTAAAAGTATTAGAGAAAGCAAAAAGTGTTAATTTTTTATCACATGATGTCTTCAAAAATCAACTACAATAATTTATAAATTTTGGAAAGGAAAAAGAAGTTACCCTTGAAATTCGGCTGAGAAGTCAATGAAGCAATAGGGAATAGATAAGCACAGGCAGTAAGAGAATTGAACTTTGGAGGGAGTGAGTGAAAATTGGTCAACATATGTTGATTATTGTCAATCTTTAGGAAATTGTATGCTCAAGATTTTGAATAAAAAACTCATTCTGATACTGGAGTAATAATTTGAATAAAATGGATAGAGGTTGATGACCTAAGAAAGATAAATGGATAAATTTTGAACCATCTAATACGACTAGAGTAAATACCTAATTAGAAGAGCAAGATTAAAATCTGGAAAACTTAAAACTCTTTAATATAAGACAGTAAGAACGAAAGTTAGCTGCTGACAAAATGAAAATAGAGCAAAAATAATTCTTAGCCATAAATAGAAAGTAACTAAACCAATTAAGTAAAATTCTATTGCTGAAGAAGTCACTATCACCTTTACAACAATTACAAAAAATTTAAACAGAGATAAAGAATTTATTGAAAAAAATACTACTGAAAAAGAACAAGAAAGAAAAAAAGCATTATCTCTGTAAAAGAAAAAACTTAAATAAATGAACTGAATGTTCTGCATGAAAGCTGAAACATTACACAAGAGAAAAAAATTGATCGTAAGAAAGGGGGAGGCAGTGAAGCAAGAAGGATGTGGAAAGAAAACCTGAAGAAATTATAACACCCTGTTTCGAAAATATATATCAAGAACTTAATATTAAACAGCAAGGTACATGAACTACTGCTATCCAGATGGAGTTGAAATCTCCTATTGCGTAGTTCAAAGGTAGTTAAATTTTCTCTCTTGTGACATTAATCTTAAATAATTTTATTTTTGTTTCTATTAATTTATGTAATGCTTTCAGAAACTCTTAACTAGAAAATCACAACATATTTATTAAGTTGTAGTAAATTAAGAACTCTTAATACAATACTGACTTAATCTATTTTTAGGCTTTACTTCAGAGGTTGTAGATGCAATTTGACGCATAATTTTCCAGTTAATTTTTTCACTTTTCTTAATTATTAAGATGTATTTTACTTTATTTTCTTTTGAATTTTATACAAATGCTGCTTGTAAATTTTTTATATTTTTTTAAATCAAAATCAATATATAATTTTATTTCTTTTTAAACAAAAATAATATTAAAATATCATAATTTTAATTTATTTAATTTTCTAACTCTATCATCCATTTTTCCAATATCTTAAAGTTATCCGACTTTAGAAAAGTATATCTTTAATTAAAAACATTAAAAGATGTGAATCCTAATTTAAAGTTGATAGTTTTTATATAATAAATTTAAATTATTAATCTTAATTATTCTTATAATTGAAAAGATGGTGGGAGCTGAGAATGACCTTCGTGACTAAACTTTCTGGTTTTATGGCTAGGAACAAGTTCCTTTTCTGTCGCTGGGAAAGTCCCTGGTCAGAGTCATTTTCTGAAGGGAACACTGTCTTTAAGATTATCCACTTCTTGTAGGGGCTTGAAGCCTGGCTGCTCATAGCGATTGAGCTCCCTAGCAGCTGTGCCTGGAGCACAACAGGATATCCCCGTTATTCCATAAAAAGAGAGCGTCGGGTCGTGCAATCGGAAAGGAGTTTCCGGTCCAAAAACTTTTTTAGTTGAAATTAATTAATATATCAAATTACCATGCTCCAATATTTTGTGCTCTATGTGCAAAAAAGTCTAAAATATTTAATCTAATTAATTTACTTGCTAGAAATGTAATTAAGTTCACTGGTTAGATTAAGAAATTCAATCTATATAATAAAAGAAAATAAAAGATAAAGTTTAATTATAACAGCTTTAAAGGAGGAAAAGTAGGAAACACTAGAATAAATAATAGAAACAGAAAGAAATAAGCTATAAGTAAAGGAAGCATTCTAATAGCTTTGATAGAATAAATATTTATAAGACTTGGCTTTCTAATTTTTAGATTTAAGAGAAATATGTGCTTTATAGTAAGTCAACAAGCCTTTCTACCGTTTTTACTACTAGCTAAAAAAATAGAAATAATGAAGATATATGATGATGCTTGTTTTACTAAAAATAAAATAGAATGAAGTCTAATATAACTTGCATATAATAATATAAAAAGTGTTTAAATAGATGGTAATGACTTATCTATAAGAGCATGTTAAGAGATTAAGACAAAACTAGATGAAATTGTTTGAATAAAGTAATAAAATAAACCGAGCAATTGCTTAATTAATATACAGGAAATGTAAATGTAAAATTGACCTAAGTAAAATGTTTCTCTTCCTGATTTTTAGAACTTTAGATCTTTAAAATAATTATCCTTGCTTTTTATAAGTTTAAAAGACTAAGAATTAATCTTCTTACAAAGCCTAATTAATTTAGAATAATTAAAGCTATGCTAAGTTTCTGGAATAACTGGAGCTTTTTTAGTAAAATATTGCTTAAGTATGGATTTAAAAATATTACGAATTGATAGTAAATAGTTAAATTCAGAGTAAGTGAAGATTTACTTAAAATAGAAAGGATTTTTACTTTAAGAAATGCTAATTAATTGAAATTAAGATATTGACTAGTTTTTATATTTTTGTCCTAATTTGAAAAGACTTAACTTCAATTGAAAATAAAACTTAGATGACTAAATTTTAGGAAAATATAGATGAGATAACATAGAAGAGATGTAAGTTCGGCTTTAAAATATCCAGCAATTCAATAAGTTTCTAATGCTTTAGTTCGCTTAGTTAAAAGTTTTAGAAATAATAGGTTTACAATATTTTAACGATAGTGATTTCTGTATGTTACTCTAACAAATTTCTAACTTAAAATATCTTAAATGAATCAAAATTAATGTATTTTAGATAAGTATAGAATAATAGTCAAATGCTTTAACTTAATTAAGGGAATAAAACCAGATCGAAACTATTTCACCTAATTTGAACAATACAAATTTAGAAATAATAACCTTATATAATTGCTCCTAACTTAGAATAGAAAATTTGTGACTTTTACTAATAAAATCCTAATAAATATAAGAGTTTAATTGCTTTTAAAATAGTTTATTATCACAAATTTAGAACCAAACATCGAAAGTTTGAGAATAAAATTTTGAAGATACAAATGCATTTAAATAAGTAAAATTTTAATAATTTATAAAGCTTTAATCTATAACTATTGATAACTGTTAGTGATTCAAAGACTTAATTTTATAATTATTAATAAAAAATTCTCCTAATTTAGAGCAATTAAATTTAAGAAAATTGTAATAAATAAAGGACCCAACTATTAAAGAAATAGGAATTTACAGTTAACATATTAAAAATAGAGTTGTAAAGTGTGAATTAAATTACTGAAGAAACTTTATGTTTTTTATTTTAAAATTGCAATACATTAAGAGAAATTTTCCTTTCAAATATAAAAACTTAAATGCTTTAGCTAGTAAACAATTAAGTTAAGAGCTTATCTCTTGTTGACTGTTCTTTTTAAAGGCAAAATTGAATATAAGAAATAGCAAATTTATAATCATTAGTATATCTAAATCTTCAAAATTGCAACATTTGTAACAAAGATTTGGTTTGAATCATTAGAAATTTTTAAAATATAGAAAATTTGAATTTGAGTAATAATTAATCTTTGTCGTTTGATGGATTTCTGCTGAAAGACGATAAAGGTATATTTTATCCGTTCTGAACTAAAATAAGATTCTTGGATATAAATGATTGCGCTTTATTGAAAGTACAATTGGCTATTTTTTTAAAAGGTTTATTTAAGAAGATTAAAATAAAAATAAGCGACCAGAATTTAGCAAGATTTTACGGAAACATAGATTTTGAGTTAAAATTTAAGTCACATTGAAAAACTTAATTCATTTGTTAAAAAAGATTTAATTATAAAATAATTTTGAACTTAATTATAAAAAAAGTAAAAATTAGAATTTTTTGATTACTTTAAGCGAAATTACTCATAAAAATTTAACATGTTTCTTTCTATTAAATTATTTCCTTTAAAAAATACATTATAATAAAATTTTGAGATTTAAATTAATTAACATTATAAATATTACAATTTGAAATTAATTAATAATACGATTATTCCTTTTAATCTATTTATATATTTTTTTTAATATATTTATGTTTTTTTAAATTTAAAAATCAAATAAAAAATTTAAATTATTCAAGTTATAAAAAAATAGGTGTTATTTAATTATAATATCTTTAATTTTCAAAGCAAAATAGTTGAATCAAATATTTTAAATTATAAATTAATAATTAAATTTTTAGTCATAAAATTTCAATTAATACTTTTAGTTTCATTTGAAAAAATAAATTTTTAATTCACTAAAAAAAATAAAATATATTATCTTTGTTAGAAAAATAGTTTTTAATTATTTTTACAGTTATGCTTTTATAAATATTATTTAGATTTAGTTTATTTTTTCTCTTAACAATTTTAAAATTTCCTTCTTTTCATTTACAATTTATTAATTTTTTTAATTAATCTTTTTTAGAATGAATAAGATAATAAGTCAATATTTAATAGAATGGTGTGAACAAAATTATGAAAATTTGATATTGATTCTAGACTTTTGGATTTAAAATCTTAAAGAGAACGCAACTGGACAATTTCCAATTTTGCAGATTCTTGAATTCTATAGTTATGAAGAAGGCATTAATTACTCATAGCAATCAACGACAGCAGTAAGCGATCATCAATATATCTATTAAGAGACTTTTCTAAGTAGTTGCTCGACAAGAGTTGCGCTTTTCCAATATACCCCTCGGAAATATTTAATCAATAAGATATTAATCCATATAAGAAGCATCAAATATAAAATATAAGTAGAAGCACTGTTAATTTATCTCTTTTTTCAGTAAAAATTTAAGCTATTATAAATTTTAAAATTTAGTTCTTAACTAAAAAGGTTCGAGTTTTAATTTACCATAATCTTCTTTTTTAACTTTGGAAAAGAAAATAACATGATACCAAATGAAATTATTTTAGAATTAGAAGATTTAAATTAAATTGAGAAATTATTAATTGCTTGAAGCGATTCGTAATGCAATTAATTTTTTAATATATTTAATCTAATAAAATAATAGGCAAATTTTAGCAATTAATGAAAATATATTTACCTTATCAAAAATCTTGCCATGTAATTTAGACGAAATAGAAATTTATAAATTATTGCAGGAAAAGATTGATAAGCTTATAA
Organism: Loxodes magnus; assembly: GCA_946699065.1. Lineage (NCBI taxonomy): Eukaryota > Ciliophora > Karyorelictea > Loxodida > Loxodidae > Loxodes > Loxodes magnus. The sequence goes on along the minus strand of CAMPDV010001385.1, from coordinate 71,542 downwards.
AATAGATATCAGATGATAAAAATTAGAATAATGTAGCTATTAATGAATAAAAAATAATCATTTTAAAATTGCGTTTTTAACTAGAACTTTATAAACTTTTAAAAAATTAATAGTTAGCAATTATTAGATTAATACATTTTTTTGAACGAATAATAAGATTATGGCAAAATTTAATAATTAATAAATAAATATTAAGATTTTTAAGAGCAAAAAGAAGAAATTAAAATATTAAACATTCAAAAAATTAATAGATTTAGAATTTTATTGAAATTAAAAGGTTAAATATAGTTAATTGAAATAAATAAATAAGTATAGATAAAAGAAATGAATCAATTTAAAATATTAACTAAATAAAAGAAAAAATTGAGAAAATTTAAGAATAAAAAAATAACAAAAGCTTATAAAATATTATATATAAAATGGATGTCTGCCACGTCAAAAAAAATAGTAGGTAATCTGGTGCAGTGTATACTTCATTGCGAGTATTCTCGAACTAGATGCCACCATGGGGAAGGGTGGATAAGCTCCGTTGAGATATACCTAACTTACCCCGAGGGTTCTCTCTAGCAGTATGAAAGTTTGACTGACAAGCCTTCTAATTACCGACTTAATAACTAATTCTTATTTGGACATATTCAAGAAGACTGAATCATTTGACTCAAGATTTAAGAATAATTTTTAATAAGAAGATTCCACATTTGGAGAAAGTAACATGACTCTTCGAGACTATAGAATTTAAACTAGAAACATGAGAACATTTTCTTAATATTAAATATTAATATTAAAAGAGCTGCGCGCCAATGAAGTGCTACGCGCTCTATAATAATTTTTATATATTAATTTATTATTTGTTTTGACAGAAATAAATAATAAAATTTATTAAAATTTAGTGCATACCATTATAAAATAATAAACTCGTAAAGAAAAGGTATAAATTTTGATTTATTTGCAGTTAAAGCAACGATTATTAATTAAGTTGGATTAAAAAATTTATAAAAGATAAAGTTTTTATCTGAACAATTAAATTTTAAAAACTAATAAGAAATGTTTTCAATATAAAATATAGCAACAATATTATTTCCTTTTCCATAAGGATTAACCCGATTAATTAAAATAGATTAATTGATTATTTGGAGGCATTTAATGATTTAATTTCGAAATAATAAAAATAGTATTAGGATTAAATTAGCTAAAATTATAGATTTTTGTAATTTTTTTTTAATTTTAAACATAACTGATCGAAAAACATTTGATCTTATATGTTAAAACATAATAATTAAAATTTTACATTGGAATAACTTAAGTAATTATTAAAATAAGATTTTCAAAAATATTCAATTTATAAAAATAAAATTTTAGGAAGTAAAAATTTCTGAAAAGCGAAAAATATGGAACTATTGTAAAAGGAACTGCAACTTGATTGATTACATTGACATATGCTAAATGATGCATTTTGATTTGAAAATATTTGTAGTTTAAATAAAATTTAATAAGAATTACAAAAATAAAGATTTGAATTAAATAATCCGCATTTAGTAGTTATTTTGATACTTTAGTATAATTAATTTTAAATACCTTAATGGTTTGAAATAGATTGATTTAAATTTGAAGAATAGAATGCCAGAACATATTCATTTATTAATAAAATTAAGCTTAGATAGACTAAATATGTTATTTAAGGAAAATTTGTTTAGAATAATTCGAAATAAATAAAAAAATTTGAGTAAAGAAGAAAACGAACATATTAATGATTTTTTAATTAATAAATAAAAGGTGAATAGCTAAATTAAAGCTATAAGCATTATATTTTATTCTGAAGTACCAATTAAAAAATCAGTAAAGTAGTAAAAAATAAATCTATAGATCAATTTAATAAAGCTTAAAGATTTATTTGATATTTTATAATTTGTGAAACATAAATGCAATGATAAACGTTTATTAAGAAGAAAAATAAAAATGAAGAGTTCCATTCTAAAATAATAAAAAAACTTAATTTTTAATAAATAAAAATAAAACATTTAGTAGCAAATATAATATATATTTTTAGCAAAAAGTAATTAAAAAATATATTACCTTTACTGTAATTTTGAAGAACTAATTGTTTAATTAATTTTATAAGAAAATTAAATAGAATAATATTTATTTAAGTTTAATAAAGAAAAAGAAGCATGACAATAGTTATTTACTAATATTTAGTTAACACTTGTAATTAACTAGAGTGAGTAAAAAGATTATATTATTCCAGAAATAATGCGAAATTTAGATAAAAGAACTGGATGTTCTCACCAAATAATAAAATTGAGAAAACACAAAATAAATTAATTAAAAAAAATTAAGAAAATACTTGAGATTTAACAATAATTAAACTGCAAATTATTATAATTAAATTGATAATAATTCTTTAAATAAAACAACTTATATTATGCTTAAAGAATGTAATATATACCAACTTAATATTCTTAAAAATTTACAAGTTTAGAACAAATGTTACGAGTTTAGCTCAAACTTTTAAATAAAAATTAGTATAAAGAAAAAAAATGTAGATAAAATAATAGTGTTACCTATGCCATATATTTAAGAAAATAATAATGATTAACATACTAAAAGTTGAATAGCTTAAAGATATCTGTTAGCTTGAAAACTACAAGTTGATATGAAAATAATAATTTAACTAAAGAATAAAAAATATATGAAGCTAAATAGTAAGTAGTTTTAAAAATTTAAGTTCAATTATCCATATCTATTTTAAACATAATATTAAAATTTTGATTTGAAACTATTAAAATAAATAAATGAGTAAAAACATAATATGATTACGAAAAAATGTTTAAAAAATTGAATTTAAAAATAGAAAAATAAATAATAAAAATTAATTTAAAGTAGAAGACATAATAAAATATCAAGAAAGTTAAAAACTCATAATATATTTAAAAATGCATATAATGTAAACTATTATTATCTGCTGGTACTGGAAAATATATTTTAATTAAATAACTAGAATAATTTTTAATGAACTAATGTGCAACAAATTGTGAAGCTTCAAAAGCAATTGACGGAGTTACTGTATATTCTTTACTTAATCTAACTTGTAAATTTAAAGATTTAACATAAAAAGTAATTAACGAAAAATAAAATTAATTATAAAATATAAATTGAATAAGTATAGATGAAACAAGCAAGTTCAGTAATAATTATTTTAAATTGAAAAAAGACTATAATAAATAAATGAAATATTGAGGCTTTAATATAATTTTTGTATGAGTTTTTGCTCAGTTACAGTTAAAGGTAAGATTCTCAATAAATTTAAAAAAGCAAAAAGATATAGAAGGATTAATTTAAAATACTGTAGTATTTCTAGAATAATAACTGCGATAATTAAATGTTTATAACAAATTTTAACAAGAAATGGATAAAGAATTATATAATTATTTATAAGTTTTTAGCAAATACTTAGATTTTAAAATTAAACTTTGTTTTTTTAGAAAGAAAACATAATCTCATAATTTAAACATTTTATAAAGTTTAAATAAGCCTTGTATCGAAGATAAAGCCCAAGAATTATTTAAATATAAGGACTTGAAAAAATATTTAAAGTATTAATGCTTGAATTATGTTAACTGAAAATTTAATTACTAAATCTGGATTAATAAATAGAGCCACAGGTTTCAGAAGAGATATTTCTGATGGGCTAAAGATTAGTTTTAACATTAATTAATGTCTATGAATTGAAAGGCAACTAAAATAATTAATTAAATTTAAAAAAGAAAAAATTTAATAATTTGGTACACATATTTTCTGTAAAACATAACTTTACACTCGATGACATTTAGGATTATAGAAAATAATTTCCTTTAATATTATGCATAAACTATTCATAAATTTTAAGGAACTACCATTGAAAAGTTTTATTGATATTGGAAATACAGTACAGGCTAAAAGCTTTTAAAGAATTTACGTTTAAAAGACTTTTAAACATAAAAAATACGAAAAACTTTGATTAGAGAATTAAAATTAATTAAGAAATGAATATGTGAAATTAAAAAATAACTTTATAGAAATAATTAAATAATTAAAAATTTAAGAATATTAAAACTTTCAAAATTGTCATTTTTTCTATAATTATGGAATACATAGTCTAATGATCAATTAGTAAAATAGGTAAGTTAATATGAAAAAACTACATTAACAAAATGAAGATGATTGCTTTTTAATCAAAAAAGAGTTAAAAAAATGAACTAATAAATTTAGAAGAATATTTTAAATTAAATTAAATTAAATTAAATTAAGTGTTAAGGAAGGGACTGTTATCTTAATAGATGCCTACCTGATGTGTGTTAAGTGCACATCATCACTAATCTTTTCTTCTTGTTTATGTCCTTTTGGGCTTTCTTATCGTCTCGCCTGGACCCATTTCTCGGCTTTATAGGTGAATATCGCCATCCAGTCCGTCTTCAACTGACAGAAACCGCTGATCTGCCTAGGTAGCTCCTAAGAGGTGGAGAGATCACTCCAAGGCGGCACCTCGGTCTGAGTTAGTAGGAGGTGTAATTGAGTCCCTTAGTTGGGAAGTCCAAGGATGAATGCACCACAGAGTGCACAAGTTATTGAGGGAAGGTATTTAAGCCTTTCTGTGGCTTATTTCTCAGCACGGGGGATTGCATCTTCATCGCAAGTCCCTTTAAACCTGCTGAAGGTCCCTTGTGCATCTCAGGTCCCATTTCCACCCTCTTTAATTTCAATTATAAATTTAGAAGAATATTAAAAAAAAGAAATAAAAGAGAAGAAGATCAAAAAGACTTTAACTAAAGCCAATAAAAATTAAGATAAAGTTTCTTAAAAAATAATCCTAAAATTTGAGTATATTATCTGAAACCGTATAAGAATAATGTCTTTAAAATAACAAATATTTAAAAAGATAAAAATCTAAATAAAAAAGAATGTCAAGATGTTAATAAAAATTATGAAAATCATTCATAATAATATAATAAAATAAAGAAAAAAATAAACTAACAATGATGATAGTAACTAGAAAATCCAGAAAATTCATTTATAAGATTTTATATTCCAATACCTTGATTCTGATTAAATTCGATTATCGTAATTCTATACAAATTAGATAAATTTAAAGCTGATTATTAGAATATTATATATAAATTAGTCAGAAATTTATAAATGTAGAATGCTTTAAACTTGAAAATGTAAAGGAGTGTTTCTTAGTTAAAATAATAAATATGTGGTAATTGCTAAGCATTCAAGAATAATAATAAGATTAATAAGTAGCAATTTTTTTATCTTTAAATAATTAAATTTGTCTTTGAAGAGACGATAAACTTATTTTTTAAATATTAAAATATTTAATAAATGCTAGAAATAATAATTAATATAATTAATTTTGAGAAAATAATAAAAAAGAAATAAATAATCTTATGATTGATTAGCATTACTTTAAATACTACTTAATAATGTAACTAAAGCTAAAATATTATATATTCTTCTTATTTTTTACATTTACCAACAATAGAGATTTGCGAAAAGAATATGCATGAAATAACTTAAAAAAATTTAATCGATTTTGAATAATAAACTTAGAATTTGAAGAGTGATTAAAATTGAAAATTTGATAATTTAAAGCATAACTAATAAACTAATAAGGTCAAGCAACAAAATTATTATAAGTAGTATATATTATAATAGCTATTTATAGAACAAAATAAATAGAGTAAAATTAATCAAAAATTTAAAACCAAATTTATAATAAATTAATTTCTTGATTTAACAAACTTAATATAACGAGATTAAAGTTAAGTATCGATTTAACAAAACATATAAAAACTGAAAGCAACAGTTTATCATGAAGGTGAAACTTTAGAGCAGGACTATTCTTAAATTAACGGTTAAAATTATTTTTATTTAAAAATAAATGATCGCCATAAAATTAAAAAGGTAAATTTCGAAGAAATGACATAAGTAGTAGTATTAATTTATGAAAAATCTCAATATATTTCATAAAATTGCATAAATTTTAAAAAATTAACGTAAATAGTAAAATAATAATAAGAAATTTAAAAAGAAAATTATAGAAACCATCAAATTAAATTCTAAAAAAAGCTAAAAGAAATAAGCTTGTAATTATTCAGATTTACTTTGAGTAAACCAAAGATGAAAAAAAATTAAACTTTGTAATTATTTAAAAAAATTTAATTTACATTTGAAAAAAAAATTTCTAATTTAAGTACATTACAATTTTAATTTTTGAAAACAACTATTTTATCTTAAAATTAAGCTTAAGTAGAAATTTTTTATATATAAATAAAATTTATATTTACTAGCAAAAGTTTTTAAGCTTTTATTAAAAAACATTATTTGTCTCAAATGCTTAAAATTTTGTTTAAATTAAAAAATATCCTAATAAAAGCTTTTTTTTAATTAAATTCTTCTTTATAAACTTAAAATTAAAGGGTAGTAATCAATATACTTGATTTAATTTTAAAACCCTTAGTTATGTACCAAATCAAGTGTATATTTTACTTGAAGTGATAACTTTGATAAATAAAATAAATTTTACACGAAAAAGTTTTCAAATTTATTTCAAAAAATTTTGAATTTTAAATTAAATAGATAATTTATTTGTTATTTTATTTTTTTAAAAGATATTCATTTGATTGCAACGACAAACATTATTCATGCAAATTAAAATTTTTGCTTATTTTCTATTATATTACTTATTGAATTTCAAAATCGTCTTTAAATTTTGTTGATTTTTTTGATTTTAAAAATTAACTTGGAAAAAATTTATTTTTTGGCTTTACATTTTTTAGTTTTTTAAAAAGTTTTTTTAGATTTACTCCATTTGGTCGTTTATGATCTTTTTTTTGTATATCAAATTTTCTACAATCTATAAATTTAATTGAATAAAGAGATCTGGGTCTTAAGAATAATCTTTAGAGTTTGTTTCTTATTTATTTAATCTTAATATAATTGAAAGTTATAAAATAATAGAAATTTAGCAAGAACAGAATGAAAATATTTCTATTAAAAGTGAAGAAGAAAAATAGTTTATCTTAGTCCCTAGTATGATAACAAAGTTCCACAGCAGCTCAAATTTTTTATCTTCTTCATCAAAATCTTATTCTATTAATCTAATAAATCGGATGCTTATAAAAATTAATCCTAACTTGTTTTTTTCTATGAAATTCATAAATTTAGTTTTAGTTTTTCATCTTTTTTTATTCCGTTAAGATTTTTGATTATTTTCAAATTGGTTAAAATTTTATAATTTTTTTTCTTCTATCTTATCTTCTTAATTTTAATTTCCTGCATCTATTTAAATAGTTGCCTTTTCAGCATTATTAATAATTTCCAATCTGCTTTACAATTTTTTTGCTATTCGGTTATGTCGTCTTTAATTTTTTTTTCTTTTTAAAATTTCTGTAAATAATTGATGACCCATATGAGGTCTTGCTTAGATTCAAGTGCTTAAAAAATTTACCTTAAAATTCATATGTTCTTTCTTTGCTAACATGCAATTAGCATCAAACTTAAAGTTCTAAAGGTTTTCCATTAATCAAACTCATCTTTTAATTAATAAATGTTTTATATAATTTTTTAATTCTCTCTCTATATATTTATGATCTAGCAAATCTTTAAAATATAAAAGCATGTAACTCACAGTTCTCTTTTTAATTTTTAATTTGTTTTTAGAAATTTCTATTATTCCATTATTGTATTTTTAACTTAGTAAAAAATAGTGACTCTGATTTTAGTAAAATCTAAATTTGAAATCTCTTTATAAGCTTTATTTTAAAAACTTTTTTTCACAAATTCGTTAAAGGTCTAAAATTATTGCTATTTCCACAGCTTGCTTTCTAAAAGTTACTCATGAATAATTTTTGATGTTGTTAGATATCCAAAAATTCTGTCGGCTATTCCAATAAACTTTTCGTTAGTCCATACATTATTGAGTAAAATGCATCTTGAAATTGTTTTATTTATTTAAGAAGGATCTATTTAACGTATGAAACTTTTTCATTCCAAACATCAGTATTTAGTAAGTTAAAATAAAAATCTCAATTTTTTGCGATTTCTTATATTTTTATTTCGTTTTTTTTATTCAATTCACTCTTTATTTCCTTTAACTTTTAACCTTTTTAAATTCATTTAAATTTAACGTAAATTAAAGTTAGGTTTTTCTAAAAAGCCATTTTACATCTACTTTTCAACAAACTCATTTTACAATTTTACTTCCGATGCGATATTCTTGAAGGTTTTATATCACTTTAAGACCTACTTTTAACTTTTTATTAAATTTTATCAGTTTTCTTTATTAAAAGAGACATTTTTTAGTTTGAAGTGCTTTATCCTTGAAAATTATATAACTTAATATCCATTAATGCATTAATATTTACCAATATCTTAAATTCACTAAAGCAATTTTTGCTATAATTGTAGTATTTCTTCATATCAATTAGAGCATTTTTAATAATGTATAAAACCTACTATTTTAGCACATTTTATTTACTATCAAGATTATCCTATACTAAAGTGGTTATAATTAATAGTCAAAATTTGATTCTACTATGATTTCTATGATTCTTGGAATTTCTTTACTTATTTAAGCTCTTTTCTATCAGCAGAAAAATTTCTTAATTATAATTAAAATAAATTTTTATTAAATGCTAAATATTATAAATAATTGTAACTAGCCATTTTAACCTAATAATTGATTTGCATGCTTTTGTAAAAAATAATTAAAATTAAGCTATGAATAATTCTTAAAATTGGATCGAATAAATATATTTAAATAAAAGTCTATTAAAACATTAATCCAATCAAATTATTTTAATCTACTTTAATTATTAAAATTTTAGCTTTATCAGAGTAAAATATTTGCTTACTCATAATATAAATTTGTAAAGGTGATAACAAACTTAAAACTTAAAACTTTAAATCCAAGTTATCACAAAAAGGAATAAATTTAGAAAATAAAATTTATTGATATAATAAGTTTAGTTATAAATAGGCAAAATAGTAACTTAAAAATAGAGAAATGTAAATCTTAAATAATCACTATTATTTATTTCCAATAGTATTATAAAAATGCTTTTTATGGAAACAAATGGATATCTTGAAGCTGTAAAAAATAACGTGATTATTTGATCAAATATTTTTAAATGAATATAGATCAGTCTTTTATTATAAATAAAATCTATTTTTACGAAAAAATTTTTAAATATTAAGTTTTTTACTTTTTCCTAATTAGTATAGATAAGGTGTTATTTCTTTTAATTTTTTTTAGTTTATACTTTATTAAACTTAACGAATATGAATTATTAGATAAATTTAGCTTATTAAGCTAAATTTAAATATTTTCTCAAATTAGATATAATTTAAATAATCACATTTAATAAATATGCAAAATCAAATTTTAGTGTATATTTGTAAAAGATATTAAATGAAAAATTCAAATTTAAGTAAAATTGTTTTGGTAAAAATATATCTTAATTTAGATCAAAATATAACTAATGGAATAATTAAAAGTTAATTATATAATTTGCATAAATAAGCAACTAATATAAGAAGCAAAGAATCAGATACTTCTATCTTTCTAAATTTTATGCTTGTCTTAGCAAAAAAGCAGAAAAAAATACTAGTGTAATATTAAAGATTGATTTCTCTTTTATTGATTTTTAATAATTTTAATAATTTTAATTTTGCAATAAAAAAGATTTAATAATTACATGCAAAATCTTAAATGACTTAATATTTTTTCCATTTTCTTATAAACATTTCTAATAAATGTTAATATTATGAAAGAAATTTAGTAATTTATATTATATAACATTTTTAAACTTTTTATTCTCTTTTTTAAAGTTGTTAAAACTTTAAAAATAACAAAATTGAAAAAAGATAAGTTTACTTATAAGATCTAAATTGATTCATTTTTAGAAAGAATCGAAATAAAAGAACTATCTTCATTAAAATAAACTTGCTAAAGCGTAAAAACCTTATAAGCAAAAATTAGAAGGATAATTACAAAGTGTATTAAAATTAAAATACTGTAAACATTTTTAAGATTAAAAAATAATTACTTATAAGATTGAATGGCTATGATTAAAGAAAAAAAATAAAAGAAAAGCAAAGCAAAACAAAACAAAGATTTATGTAATTATAATAAACTTGAGAAATTGAAATTTCTAGAAGGACTTAATCACCTAAATATTTTCTTCGAAATTATTTTAACTAAAATAATGAAACTAAAAATGGATGTAGATAAATGAAATCTTAATTAATAAATTAGTAATTTTATAAATTAGTTATAAATAAAATTAGATAAATTATATCATTTATAAAAATCAAGAAATAAAATCAATTAATAAGGCCTATAATTATATTGGTAATTATTATAAATAAATAAATAAATAAATAAATAAATAAATAAATAAATAAATAAATAAATAAATAAATAAATAAATAAATAAATAAATAAATAAATAAATAAATAAATAAATAAATAAATAAATAAATAAATAAATAAATAAATAAATAAATAAATAAATAAATAAATAAATAAATAAATAAATAAATAAATAAATAAATAAATAAATAAATAAATAAATAAATAAATAAATAAATAAATAAATAAATAAATAAATAAATAAATAAATAAATAAAATGAAAGTATTTAATGTTAAAGAAAATGTGAATCAGAATTATTAAATTTTTTATATGATTAATTAAATAATAATATTAATTTTGAGTTTTGCCTTTTAGGGATTTCCAACTCGTCAGGAGGACAGCAGTTCACGCTCCCTGCTGTTAAATATAAATGTTTGGGAAGTCAAATTTTAACGAGATTGTGAACTCGGGTTCTCCAGGTTTTCCTTCCTTTTACTTGATATGGTTCCATCTTGATCTTGTATATTGAACCATCCGGGCTGCAATACATTCTTTTCATTCTTGGTTCTTCTTTTTTCTTCTTTTGCTGTTCTTTTATCCAATAGTTTCTTTATTTCTATTAGAATTTCTAACACTTCGATAAAAACGTATACGCTTCCACAGCAGAAACATTTCTTTTTTATTTTGAATTATTTTCCTTGATTTGTTTGCTCTTTCTAGGAATCGATTTCCATTTGTATAGCTCCAGTTTCGCTTTACTCTTTCTTAAAAGTTTACAATTTCTCTTCTACTTTTCCGAGTCTGTAATCCAGTTCAATCTGTTTCTAAAGCTAATTTTAGGATTCGTTAGTCTGACTTTGTGAGATATTCCAAAAGGCGTTAAGATCTCTTTCCTAGGACATAAGTCTTGATTCAATTCCTTCTGCTAGATCTAGCTTTGCCATCAGCGTATCATTGTCCTTCTTCAATCTCTTGACCTCTTCCTGGAGGTTCAGTACCACTTTAATGAGTTACTCCATGCTCATCTGGCCAGAAGGGTTGAACTCTGATACCTCCTGGTGGAGAGCAGACTTCATCTGTTTCCTCGGTTTCTCACTTGAGGTTGGGGTTTCCGTGTGTATATTCTTCAAGGTTGGCTTTCGTTCGTTTTGTTAGATTCCAGGTTGCTAGTTCAGTGTTGGTTAAGGTTGTGATAGAGAAGATTGCTAAGATTATTAAGACTTGGTCTCTTGCTTCCTACCTTCCTTTTCGGCTTAGGAAGAGGTGGTATAGAAGCCAGACTTGAAATCTTAAACCATTTTTTTATTATATGGTTAATTAATATTTTATAAGTAAATACATTAAAAGTGTGATATTTTAAATTTGGCTATATTTAAAGAAAAAATTCAAAATATCTTGCTAAAAAATATTTAGAATATTATATTATATCAGAAATGATAACTTTGATAAAATAATTTTTACACGAAAAAGTTAAAGGAAAACAAATATAGTGAAGTCTTAAAATAATGTCGCTAAAAAACGTTGAAAAAAAATTAAAACTGCTAAACGCTTAGTTTAAAACGCAAAGCCTTTTTAATTTTATATTATATTTAATAAAGAAAATAAATTAAATAATTTTTTATTAAAACAATCTAAAAAAGGTAAGTTTAAAATTTTCGACAAAAGTTAAAAAAAATAAAAAAAAGTACATAGAAAAAAGTAAATCTTAAATAATAGTCAAGCCAAAAAAACAAAATATTATGTTTTAATTTAAAAAAATGAAAAGAGATTAAAAATAATATTAAATAACAATAGCCAAAATATTAAAATATTGAACAATCAAATTAAAAAAAAATGAAAATATTTAATAAAAAAGCACATAAAATGATATTTAAAAATCTAGATAGAAAAACTTGTAAAATTAAAAGCAAGCAATAAAAAGAAGAAAATTAAGTTAAAAATGAATTATTTATGATTCAAGAAATTTAAAATAGAATTCTTGAAGATAAGATTATAATGATAAGCTTATGAGAGAAGTAAGAAATAGACAAAGAAAAAGTATAATTAAGAAAAACTGAATGAAAATATCGACAGACAGAATTTTCAAATACTTTAAGATGTGACTATAATAATAAGCTTAAGAATGAATTCTGAAGTAAGAAAATGATAAATCTTAACTGGTTATCAACTAGATTCATTTAATGACATACATAAATTAAGAATACTTTAAGATTTAAATTTAATAAAAAACTTAAGAGTGAAGTCTGAAGTAAGAAAGAGATCAGGCTTAACTAAGTAAAGCAAAATGAATAAATCAACAGATAGAAATTAGAATAAGCGAATATATTACTTAAAAAAAGCTTAAGAAAGACATTGGAAGCAAGACAGAGAAAAAACATAAATTAAGTAAAAATTGAATTTTTCATTGAAGGAAAGAAGATTTGAATATTGGAAGATGTGACTTTTCAGAAGTGCTTTAGAGAGAAGTTTTAACAAGATATGGAAAAGTATAGATAAGGTAAACTGGATTCATTTGATTACAGAAAGAAACTAAAAGATTTGAAGGATAGACCTTAGTTTAAAGATATTTAAAAAGTAAGAGTGAGATCAGAAATATGAATATCTAAGTAAAAACTGAATTTTTTCATCGAAATTCAGAATATTTTAATAATTAAAGATGTGATTTTAAACCGTAGCTTAAGAGAAGGAAGTTTAAAGATGATAAGGAAAAAAGCATAGGTATTCAAACTGTTTTTCTTGATTAGTTCTAGTCTTAAAATTCAAAGAATAAGAAACTCTTGTGTATTATTATCACTTCTACAAAACTTGTAATTTTATTCACTTGAGTTTTTAGAAATGAAACTTATTGTCGAATTATTATAATTAATGATTATATCTACGTCAATTTATGAGAATCCTAATCTTTTATCAATCAATTAAATTTCTAATTTTCTTCTTCTTTGCAAATTTTTTCGATAAAATCTCGTTAAACTCTCAAAATGGAGTAAGTAATAATCTTTAATTAAGAGTCTTAGATTAGAGTTATCAAAAGTATTAATTTAATGTTTAATAGCTTTAGGATTTTAACCACGATATAATTTTACAAAGCAACAATTAACTTTAAAAATAATAGCTTTATTAAATAAAAAAATATTATGATAATTTAAAAATGGCACCTAAAAAATAGATTTTTTCCATAAAATCCAGAATATCTTAGCTAGATACTACAGATGAACTATACTTTTTGTAGTTAGAGATAAAAAAACTAAAAACAGTAAGTGATCTAAGCCGATAAACTGAGAAATTGATGACATCCATTAATCTATTTATAAATGAAAATAAAATTATAAGACAATAAATAAACTGGATTACTCTATCTTAATAAATATTGCTGTAAATTAATGAAAATTAAAATAACCTAAAAAAGATGCAAATTTAAAGATATTTTGAATTATAGTAAACCTAACTAAGTGAAGAAAATAATCCAAGATAATTGATTAATATCTTTTCACCGAAATTTTAAAATTTAGTAAAAAAATAATGAGGTGTTGATACTGCAAATGTAAAGGGCATATGGTAAGATAATGCTTTGAATTTCTCTAAAAAAAGCGTAAATAGGAGAAATTATTTACATAATATGTTTGAGATGTATTGATCATCGAACGGAAAACTCTAAAGTATATATAGTAAACTAAAAGTAATTAAAGTTTAGCGTTCCCTGGATTTTCAACCAGGTTTTTGCTACCATTTTTTTAGCGTGGATGGATACCACGCCATTTTTTTTGTGGATGGAACCACTGAGAATCTTCTGTCTTTTATACGAATATCTTCTTCTTGTAAATTCCCGTTTCGGTGATTCAGAGTCTGCTAAGCATTCTTAACGTTCTTTGTTGTTCTTTCATCTAAATTTATCTTCACTGATCGCAATTTTGTAATAGGTGTCACTTTGATTTGCAATAATAGCAATTTTTGATTGGTCTTTTCTTGAATCTCTTCAGAAATACTTTTTTTTCAAGTTAATCGATTCTTTGGAGTAATTCTATATTAATCTTTTCGTCATTCTATTTTTCTTGGATGTTTGTTTATGTAGAAACTTTTTCAATAATCATATTTTGTTCTTGCTTAAAATTCGATTGAGATTATTCATATAGTTACTATTCCGTGACTAAATTATTTTAAATTAATTGTCGTCTTATTATTAGTAGCTCGTTGTTTTAATCTTCGATAGTATTCATTAGTTCTCTTATTTTTTCCCCTTGATTGTAAATTGTTTCCTAATAATTTTGTATTATTGTTTTCATTTATTCAATTTATATTTAGATTTCTGATTATTTTTGTACTTTTACTGGATTCGTCTCTATTGTTCCAATTATAACTTTTCCTTCAGATGAGGAACTTGATTTATCTTCTTCTTGTTATTGTTTCTGCATTAGTTTCGCAGCTTTCCTTTTTGCGTTCTTAATTTGGTTTTTGGAAAGGCGAATAGATTATTCCATTTTTTTTTCTCAAAAAACTCTAAAGTATTGCGATAAACTTTATATTATATAATTAAATTAATAATTTTAACTAAAAGAATTTTGGGAACTGAAACTCCTTTCCAGTTATACGACCCACTGCTCTTTTTTAGGAATACTGGGAATATCCTAATGTGTTCCAGACACAGCTGCAAGGAAAATCCATCGCTACGAGCAGTCAGGCTTCAAGCCCATACCAAGAGCGGATAATCTAGAAGATACCGTTTCCTTGAGAAAATGACTCTATAGAGATTTCTCATCGACAAGGTAGGAACTTTTACTAGCCAGAAAGTTTAGTCAAGAAAGTCAACCTCAGCTCCCATCATCTTTTAAATTATATTATATAATTAAATAATTCTCTTAAGCTTTCTTTCTTATTTTTTTTTTGGTGTGGAAGTTATGATAAATTTTGAAATCTGAAAGAAAGATTGTTAAATTTTTTTTATAGTCATTAATGAAATAACTGTTTTAACTGAAGTAAAAATAAGCAAAGCATGTAAAAAAAATATGAATGGCGAACTGGAAAATAATAAAACTAAACTGTTTATAATTGAGAAGAGCAAAAATTATAGCTTTTTTATAATTTAATTCTTTTTGTTAAAAGCAAAAAGATTATATTTCATGTTACTTAAATAAAAATTCTAAATATTTTTTGTTTTTGTCAATATAAAAAATCTGAATCCAGCATTCTAGATTAATATTTATTGAATAAAATGTTTATTAAAGTTAAGAAAAAACAAAAAATTTAATCAAAATCTAAAGTTGATTATATAATTACTAAAATATAATATTTTTGTACGATTAAAGAACAGCGAGAGTAAGATTTTGAATTATCTGATTTTATTTCTAATCTAAGAGAGGTCATTAGTAGGATTAAAGATCTTGGAGGGAATGCTTATGAAAGATTTTTCGGTCTTGAAGTGGATATAATTAATAATATGCCCTTGAAGCATTAAAAAATAATTTAATGAAATTTTATTTAAATTAAAAAAAATTTATAGATTTTATATTAAAATTAATATAAAAATTTTAATTTTGCTTAAGAACCCAATTTCGGAATCAAGAAAACCTTAAATACAACACATAATAACCTCACTAGAATCTATGCTTGAGAATTGATCTTTTCTACGCCTAGTTTGTAGATAATGCCAAGTCATCATCGAATCTGCAATCCATTGTAAATATTGCTAAATATTAAACTCCAAACCTCCTTATCTAAATCTCATATTCCCAAAATAGTTAAGAAAGCACACTACCTCATACACCAATTAAAGTGTATAATAACCAAAATAATTACTTGAATTTAACTGCTTGTACCATTCCCCTTTTTTTCAATATTTAATTATAACATTTTTGATATTATACTAAATTATTCTATTAAAGTTAGTTTTTTGAGATTAAGTTATTATTAAAAAAATACAAATCTAGCGTGTAAACCTAAGTATATTAAATAAGTTCTTATATTTATATGTAAACCAGAGAAAGTCTTAGAATTTATTTTTGTAAATAAATAAATTATTTTTTATATAAGTGCTTAAGAAATTACCTCTTTAAGAACTAAAATTTTATACAATATTCTATTTATTTTATTAATATTGCATACAAAATTTTTACTTACTTTGGTTTTTCTTACGATTTGGATATTTATGGTGATTTAAGCAAAAATTAAAAAATTTAAGTTGCTAAATTTCTGTTCGAATGTTAATAAAAATTAGTTTAATTAGGCATATATTATTATGCTAATATAATTAGTATAACTAAATACTTTTAACTCATAAAATAATAATCATTTCATAATGATAATGAAAAAGAGGATTTGAAATTTAAAAATTTTAATTTAAGATTAAACACAAAATTTTTGTAATGATCTTACATGTTTCATTCACTTATTTCTATTATTAAAATTAACTTAAGATGATATTAATAATTTCAACTTAATTTTTTTATAGCATCTATTAGATTTTTTAATTTCTTAATATTTAATATTAAATAAATTAATTTTTTTTTTTTTATTTTAGTCTTTTATTTGTTTATTTTTTTTAAGCTTATAATTTAATTTTTTAAGAATATTTTAAATTAAATTAATTTAAATTGAGTTAGATTCTCCTTACTGCTTTAATGGACCTACAGAATGGTTAAATTTCTTGTTTCTCTCTACGATACTACCTAAATAATATTTACCTTTCCTCAAAAAAGGCAAGAAAGGATGAGGTCAGAATGGAATATTTCGCCCTTGAAGCTGAAAATTTCCAAACAGTGTCGATGTTCAGTATTAACTACGCATCTCCGCTTACTTGATTGCAAACAACGGGGTCCACATTCAATTTCCATCTGGTCTCCATTTTTTTTATAACTTTAGATAATTAATTAATAATTATTTATACTTATTTTATATTAATTTTTTATCTTAATTTTGATATATTTATAATTTATGCCACTTAAGCAATTTTGAAAACTATTAAGTTTAATTAGTATATTAATAGTATTTTTTTTCTAATTTAATAAAAATTTATTTCAAAAGTTCATATAATTTAACCATTTTGATTTCTGTTATTTTTACTTTTGTAAAAGCCTTGAATAAAATGAAATTTTTAGTAAAAATAATAGATTGAACGTGAGCTTAGTCATCAGAATAAAACTTGCAGAAGTAAATTAAAAAAATGCGGTTAATAATGATCCAACTAAAACTGCATAAGCAATAGTTTAAACTATAATATCATAATTATGAGTTTACTTTTTTTAATGAATATATGGATGTCGGCCGTGGTCAGAAAAACTAGTATGTAATCTGGTGCAGTGTATTCTGCAGTTTATACTGTATTGCGAGTAATCACGCACTAGATATCACCTGGGGAAAGGTGGAAAAGCTCGGAAGAAAGAAATCTAACTTACCCAGAGTTCCTCGCTAGCAGTATGTACATTTGACTAACGGGCCTTCTAAAGGCTTAATTACTAATTCTTATTTTGATCTTATTCAAGAAGACTCGAGCATTTGATTCAAGATTTGAGAATAATCTTTAATAAACAGATTCTAATTTGGAGAAGCTGACATGACTCATTGGATGGTTAGAATGACTACAAGAAGCACGAGAAAACTTTTTTTTAATATTAATATTGAAAGAAATGGGCGCCATCTAGGTGCTACACGCTCTATAATCATATTATTTATTTGATATTTTAAAACCATAAAGGCTTCCGTAACAATTTTCGTCATAATATTGCTACAATTGACATCGAAATAAGTTTAAATTTATCACATTCACTGTCAGAGAAATTTCTTAAGCCATAATTATGAGTTAATCGGAACTTAAAAATTTTCAAAATTATAATCGTGCTAGCACTTTAACTTTATATTGATAGATTAATTTGAATCTTGTTCTAAATTTTTTTCACTTTCTTAGTTTTCCAGTACCATTACTGTAAATTTCGAGTTTTAGTACTTTTATTTTTAAACCCAAGATTTTTGAGTATTTCACCCTTGGCACTTTTTCTTGTCTTTACTTCGTGGGTCAGTGTTTCAAGTTATCTGATGACACTTTATGACTCATTTCCTGGCTCTATTCTCTATTAATACCTATTTTAAATTTTTTAGATGCGAATTATATTAATATTAGTTTCCTCTTTTACATTAAAAAATTATAGTGAAATTTTATCACGTTTATTCAGAATTCATTAAACTATTACATTTAAGAAGGAGTAAATATAAAAAGATCTAAAAATAATTTCTTACATATTGGATTATTTTGATAATTTTTTTTAAGACTTTCATTTCTCATTAAACAGACTTCTGATAATTAAAAAAATATGTTTTTTAAGGACAATCTAGATATAGCAAAAGAGAATAAAAAAATTTTCCATCATTTCATCACATAAATTATTTTATAAAAAATTAATGAAGTTTTAAGTTTTAACTTGATGAATATAAAATAACTTTTCCATTAATTAAATATATTTTATTTTTTATTATAAAATAAGAGACTTATTATTCAATAGTATCTCTAACTTTTTATTTAAGATTCTAATTTTTAATGTTTTTTCATTCAATATTTCGATTTTTTTTTTAATTTTAGATACAAATTTTATATTTTTAAACTTTTCTCTCAAAGATTATACAATAAAAGTGCATTTTATTATTTAAAAGGTTTAAAAGATGTTTAGAATTTCTTTCAAATTTCTTGATTTTATATTTTTTTATAATTAGCATCAAGCTTAAAAGTAGGATTATAAAGAAATTATATGAAGCTCGTGCTTTAGATTAAATTTATATAAAATTACTTTTTCTTCTTTCTTAATATCTTAAATTAATCTTTTCCTGCGTATATTTTTCTTTAAGTTGAATATATCTTTTATTAAACTAAAATTAATTTTTTCTATTATATTAAATATTTTCTTTTTTTATTCGTTTTAAAAATAAAAAAATTGAAAAATTTAAACCTGTTAAACGCTTGGTGAAAAACGCAATCATTTGTAATTTTATATTATATTTCATTTAAAAAAATTAAAAAAAATCACTTTAAAAAAGAAAATCGAAAGGAATAGTAAAGCCGAGAAAAAATTTATAAGAAACAAATATTTTAAACGAAAATTTTTATGAAATAATAAAAAAAACATGTAATTTATACTTTAAGTCTTTATCTCATTTTTTATCTAATAAATATTTATATGGAAAATAAAATAATTTAAACATTAAATTTCTATCAAGTTTCTTTGCTATAAATTTAGATTTATTTAAATTTAGAGGCTCTTATTAAATTTTTTTACCTTAAAAGCAATACATGTATTATTAATTAAATGACCTGATTAAATTTGTTATAAATCTTTATATTTTTTTGCTATTTTTTTCCTAGTAAAATAAAAATGTTTGATTATTTCAGATTTTATAACTCTTCAATTTTTTATTCTTTTAAAGTATATAATTTCTTAAGAGATATTTGATTCTTTATGCAAACATCATTCTTTTCACGTTTTAATTTAAGATTTACTTACTTGCAGTCTCTCGTCAATAAATCCAGCAATCTTAGAGCTTGAAAATCAAATTAAAGAATATTTATTATGACTTTTTTCTTATTTATACCAAATTTTAAATTCAAAATATTTTTCTTATGCTTGGCTTTTATTTTTAGTTAACAAATGGTAGTGTTGGGTCTTATGTTCTTAGAAATAAATTTCTATTCAATCCTTTGAGTTATGTAATTACATAAAATTTTTATACTGTCCCCTTTGAAATTTCTTTAGTCAATCTAGGAAAATAAAATTATTTAAGATTTTTTAATGAGAAATCTCAAATCTTTATTATATAGTTAGTTGCTAATACAATTAAAATTAAGCATCTTCATTTTAGAGTCAATTTTTTATTTAGGAGCTTTTCCTTCTTGAATATCTGTCATCTACTTTTTCTTTAATTCAAGTAATTTTTGTGCTTTAATTTCTTCTGTGCAAAACCTATTTTATCTATTATTCTTTAAATAAGTAGAGTTATTTCTGCGTATCATTGAAGCTAATTAATTTGAACTTAGCATCCAAAAAGAAATAATATAAATATAGATATTAAAGCTAAATTACTTGCAGACTTAAATAATTGGGTAGGAAATTTATAATGTAGTTTTCTTAGTAAATAGATAATTAAGCTAAAATTAAATAAAATGATTTATTGCTCAAAGACTAATTACTAAAAGTACAAAAAACATTAATATTTAATAGATTTTAGAAATAATTTAATCTAATAAGCTTGTATATTAAATAGAGTCTTAATCAAGAGTTAAATACATCATTATTTTAAAATTATTGCTAATTATATAAATTGAAATAACTTAAAAATCTAAAAAAGAGACTAAAAAATTTTATAATATAGTTGGTTATATCTTTCTAATACTCATAATTAACTATAGGATTGTTTCTTCTTAATATTTTGAATTAATATGTTTATTCTTTAAAACAACTACATGATATGGTAAATTTGATTCATTACTAATCTCATTCTTTTTGTTTTGCATTTATAATTTTATTAAATTAATAAAATTTCTAACTTCAGAAACTCTAAATCTTAAATTATTTTTATTTCAAAATTAAAAGACTAGTAAGATCTAACTTTATTAGAATAAATTATATTTGTTTAATAACAATTTTCTTTCAATTTATCTTAACTCTATACATAAAGATTAGGCTTACTTTATTTAAAGCTAAAACATAGAAACATTTTATTAATCTTTATTTCTTATTTAGATTTGTTTTTTTACTTTTTTTAATATTTTCTTATTCTTAAATTTTAAGAGAAAACAACAAAAATTAAAATTTTAGTATAAGCAGACAAATCTATTCTTATTCTTAACTATATAATTATTATTTAATGCTAAGTCCTTAAATCAGAATTAGATTTATTATAATATATTTTTAAGTTTAAAGATATGAAATATTTCTCTCGATGATTCAAATCTAATAAATATTATTAAATTTGAGTATTTAATCATTAATAGTTTAAGTTTGATGATTTAAAAGATTTTGAAAAGTTGACATAAGTAATGCTTATAATTAATAAATAAAACTTATTTAAACTAAGTTTTAAAAAATCTATGAAAAAAAAGCTTTAGAAATAAAACTTTATGTCCTATAAATTAAAATCTAATTTATTTTATAAAAGAATTGCTAAAAGTTTTGCTTAAATGCTTCTGTAGAAAGCTTATACTTTAATTTTATCAAAAATAATGAAAAAATAAAGTTTCCTTGAAATTAATAGTTATCCATAATTAAATTTCCTATCTTTTTTTAATATATTTTGTATGTTTAGAATAATTCAAAATCTTAAAAAATATAATTTTAGAAAATTAGTAATTTTAGAAATATAATTAGATTTAGATTTTATATTATCTCATTTTTAAATAAAGAATATAATAATATATTAATTAAAAAATATTTTATTATAATTCTAACTTTTCTTATTTAAAAATGTATAAATAAACAATAATTTTGTCTTAAATACATTTCTATGATCTCTTATGGAATTTTTCTAATAGACTTACCTTTATCTAAGAGTTTTTGAAATCATCTAGATTGTTCTTACATTGACTACTAAATAAATTTCTGACAATTCCAACTAAAATAACTGCTACAATTAGCTTTCTTTTTTAATAAATAATAAATTAAAAATGAAATAAAATTTGTTTTAATATTAAAAAAGGAAATAGCTAATATTAAATTGCTAAACTTCAATCATTTAAAATTAATTCTTAATAAAATTTTATTAAATAAATTATTGTGGTATATTATTTTTCTTTATCTATTCATTTAAAATTGCTTTGTCTAAAATAATTATTTTATATGTCTTATTATCAATTTTTAAATCCTATTTAGTAATCAATTTATAAGTTATATATCTTTTTCTTTCAGAGATTTATTATTTTCTATCTTTTGCTTTATTTATATATTAAGTAATATAAATACAGTTCAATTATTTTTAAATACATTAATTTATTAATTTAAATTAATTTTTCTCATAAAGTATTAAACTTAATCATAGTTTGTTTTCACGAAATTTGAAAGTATTCTTCAATAAATTAAATCGATTATTTTTTGCTATAATTTTAATTTAATAGAATATTTATAAGAATTTCATCTTAAATAAATTATTTTTAGATCATTTTATTCTAAAATTTAAATTATTTTTTACTTTAAGGATATCCCTACATTTTTAAAAATATAAATTCCTTGGAAAGCAAACGTACTTTCTACTTCTATATTTAAATAGTTGCTAAATACTATTTTTATCTGATATTAAGAAATAAAGATACCATTAACGGATTTGAGGAAATTACTTTACGTGAGATTCTCCAAAATTTTAATTTTCCTTCTACTCAATTTTATGAATTTTTTTATTAATTTCTTGTTAAAAGATTCGTGTCAGAAATATTATATATAAATAAGTAGGGAGGAGCAATCCTCCAACTGAAACTGACTTAAACTCTGGTACCAGGAAGTACCCCATAGGTGAAGAACCAGCCAAGAGCAGAGAAGACAAGAACGAAGAGGCATCAAGTAGAATTAATGATGAAAGATGTCAGATACTAAGGTCTCTTAAGATAGCATTCCGATCGCAGCCCTATAGAAGAAAAAATTCACAAGAGAATGCTAGCACTGTGGAAGACTTCAGCAAGGAATTTTTTTAACTTTAAAAATCTTTATTAAAGAACTGCGCACCATTGAGGTGCTACGCGCACTATAATCTCATTTGCTTATTATTTATTTAATTAAACTAAATTTAAAATAATAGGATATATATAATCACACTATTCTAATTATTACATAGTACTGCGCTCCATTGAAGTGCTACGCGCAGTTTAATCAAATTTTTTTTTTAATAAGAAGATATTTTATTACTTTATTTAATTTAAAGACTTAATTTTTTATATTAAGCTTTTAATTCCTAAACATAAAGATTATTCTAACCTACTTATTATTTAAACAAAGTATCTAAATTTAATTAAAAATTTATGAAAGAGATATACTTGTCAGAAACTTAAACTGTTTATATAAAATTCGTTGCTTTTATTAGAATTGTTTAATTCTTAAATTAATTTAGTTATCTAATATCAAGATTTTTATTTAGAAATATTTGATTAAGATTTATCAAATCAATTTAAAGTCTAAAGTTTTAATAATTTTAAGAATTTATTGACACAATTTAATTTATGCACAAATCTATTAGAAAGCCTTAGTTTATCGAATGATTTTTATTTAAAATTAGAATAATGTTAGAAATAATTATTATTATGAATGTATTCTAAATTTCAATAAGTTTAGTTTTATAAATTATGTAATACTTATAAGTCAAATTTAATTATATATGTTTGATAGATTATTCATTTTCGCTACTTATTTTTAGAATATATGCCTTAGTATAAATTGATTTTCAGTTTAAGGCTTAGATTTAAATAACTTTTTGATCTTATTTTAATTCTAAATTAAAGAAAATTAGGGGGGGAAAATGGATTAATCTCTTCGACTCTCAAAAAATTAACTTAGAAACCTAAAGAGAAAAGCGGCAAAAGAAATTTAGAAAAAATAATAACAATAGGAGGAGTCAAGCTCTTCTTCAGAAGGTAAAGTTATTGTAGGATAAATAGAGATAAGTTAACCTAAAAACGAAACTAATAAAAAACTTTAAATTTAATTAGACCAAATGTAAAAAGTAATCTCAAATTATGAAGAAACAACTTACAACTTAGGCGAAAAAATACGGGAACTAATGAGTAACATAGAAGATTAGAACAACGAATTACTAATACTTAGAAGATAACTTATTTGTAGCAAATTAATAACGGAAGAATAACTCTGAACTTAATCATAATAAAATTTTAAATACGACACAAAAATGGAAATAGAAAAAATACCAATAGAATTAAAAACAGAATTTAATCCAGAAAAAGAAATGATTGCTACAAGTTTCATTAAAAGATTAGAAAATATAGAAAATAAATTATCATAAAAAAGAACGAAATAAAGACAATAATACAAACTTTGTTGATGTTGCAAATCAAATCAACATATTTTAAAAAACTGTTGATAATGAAAGAAAATAAGCGAATAAGAGTAGAAAAGAACATGGAGACAACTCAATAAACTATGAATAACTCCAACAGGGATCTACAAATAAAAGCTTTTTGCAAGACCACTTGAACGGTTACAGTGGTAACTTTCCACTTAATAAAAAGGTCGTGGATCACACCCACGTTAAAAAAACTGTCCGCAGGAACTGGTTGCAATTCCAGAGAATGCAAAACTCTACTAACTTTAAGTATATTATTATTATTATTATTAAAGAAAATTAAAAAAATGTTAAATTAACTTAATTTTTAGCTATTTGACTATATTGTGAATGAAATATATAATATCTTTAGCAACTATTATAAATTAAAAGTTTTAATATCCTTTTACATTAAGTTACGTAATAATTAGCAGCACTGAATTATCTACATTTTTTAAAGCATAAATCAATTAAATTTAATCTATAATTAAATTTTAGTTGCTTTGCTTAATCAATTAATTATCTTCTATAATTATTTCATTCTTTGATTAAAAAAAATTATAAAATTAGGCTGAAAATTAGTAAGGATGAAAATATATGGAAGTGTATCTTACTGCGAATTTATAAATTAATATTGGAGATAATCATTTTAAGAATCAAAATTTTCACCTTCTTCTCTTCATATTTTTCTACTCTAATTTTATTTTAAATAAAATTAATTTTTAATTTTTAAAGACATTACTATTAAAAATCATTTAATATTTTTAAAATTTTTATAGAACTCTATCTAATTAATTGGTTGCTTCAAATAGATAACTAAAATAGATTAAATTTAATGAAAAATATATCTTAATTTTATAATTTACATTTATAAGAACTAAGCCATAAATTTATTAAGTATATATCTCTTATTAAAAATTTAAGCATCATTATAAATAAAATAATGAATAAGTTCTGACTTAAATATAAATTTATCAACATTTATTAGCATGCTTTGAAATATTTTACTAGAGTATGAATTTATTTTATTTTGCGAGCCAAAAATAATAAATAATTATGATTAATATTTCATGATAGTGCTTGATCTTTTTCTCGAGGCTTATAAAACATTTCAGTTAAAAATCTCTTTTCTAAACATTTATTTTTTAGAATTAAATGATTTTAGTATATTCTTCATTAAATTACTTTATATACTCTTTAGTATAGCTTTTAATTAATTTTAATATAATTAAAAAGATGGTGGGAACTGAGATTGACCTTCTGAATCATACTTTCTGGTTTTATGGCTAAGAACAAGTTCCTTTCCTGTCGCTGAGAAAGTCCCTGGTCAAAGTCAACCTTTGCAAGGGAACGCCTACTCTTGATTATCCACTCCTGGTAGGGGCTTGAAGCCTGGCTATCCATAGCGATGGAGCTCCCTGGCAGCTGCTTTTCGAAAGCAACAGGATATCCCCGTTATCCAATGAAGGGAGTGTTGGGGTCGTTAAACTGCAAGAAGTTGCAGTCCAAAAACTCTTTAGTTTAAAATTAATTAATTAATTAATTTTAATTGAGCTTTTTGTTTTAATAATAATAATAATAATAATAATAATATACTTAAAGTTAGTAGAGTTTTGCATTCTCTGGAATTGCAACCAGTTCCTGCGGACAGTTTTTTTAACGTGGGTGTGATCCACGACCTTTTTATTAAGTGGAAAGTTACCACTGTAACCGTTCAAGTGGTCTTGCAAAAAGCTTTTATTTGTAGATCCCTGTTGGAGTTATTCATAGTTTATTGAGTTGTCTCCATGTTCTTTTCTACTCTTATTCGCTTATTTTCTTTCATTATCAACAGTTTTTTAAAATATGTTGATTTGATTTGCAACATCAACAAAGTTTGTATTATTGTCTTTATTTCGTTCTTTTTTATGATAATTTATTTTCTATATTTTCTAATCTTTTAATGAAACTTGTAGCAATCATTTCTTTTTCTGGATTAAATTCTGTTTTTAATTCTATTGGTATTTTTTCTATTTCCATTTTTGTGTCGTATTTAAAATTTTATTATGATTAAGTTCAGAGTTATTCTTCCGTTATTAATTTGCTACAAATAAGTTATCTTCTAAGTATTAGTAATTCGTTGTTCTAATCTTCTATATTACTCATTAGTTCCCGTATTTTTTCGCCTAAGTTGTAAGTTGTTTCTTCATAATTTGAGATTACTTTTTACATTTGGTCTAATTAAATTTAAAGTTTTTGATTAGTTTCGTTTTTAGGTTAACTTATCTCTATTTATCCTACCATAACTTTACCTTCTGAAGAAGAGCTTGACTCCTCCTATTGTTATTATTTTTTCTAAATTTCTTTTGCCGCTTTTCTCTTTAGGTTTCTAAGTTAATTTTTTGAGAGTCGAAGAGATTAATCCATTTTATTTTTTTAGCTTTTTGTTTTAAAATAAAATTTGGTGGTTTTATTAAATTTTTTATGTTTCGTCTTATTTTTAATTCATCATTACTAACTAAAATACATTTCTTTGATTAAAGATTTTTCTATTTTTCTAATTTAAGATTTGCTTATTTTAGGTGTAATCAAACATCATAAAGTTTAACTTACAATGAATCTAAAAATCGCATATTAATATGGAAATTTTCAAATTTCTCTTTTCAAATTTCGATTTAAAATAGATATCAGAAACTTAATTTTTTTTATGGATAAAATTACGAGGTGATGCTGGAACTTTATTTAAAAAATAAATTTTAGTATTTTTCAATTTTTTCAACTTTCAGTTTGGAAAAAATTATTGCAATAGCTCTTTTAAAATCCTCAATTAAATTAGCTAGGAACATAAAAATAATTTAATTTAATGATAAAAATTTTTAATTTTAAGTTATAGATATTTGTTGTTTCTTTTAAAATGTGGTATTTTTCAATCTATTTAATCGCTTTTTATTTAAGAATATTTCCATGTTTGAGGAACTGGTTGCTAACTTTTGCTTATTTAGAACATTTTTGTCTATATTTTTCTATGCGTATAAAATTTTATCTTCTGCTCTTTAGGAAAATTAAAAGATTTCAAGTTATTTTTGAATTAAATAGTATGAAAATAATGACTTAAAATAACTAATTTGAAGGTAAAATGATAAATTAAAATTGCTTGTACGCTTAAATTTATTAAATAGGAAAGTTATAATATAATTTTAAAATTCAATTAATTATTAAGAAAAATATCAAAATTAAATAATTTATGCTCATAAATTATTAAATACCTTTAAACATATAAGCTCATTTCTCTACTAAAAATAAAAAGCATTGCAAATAAAATAGACTTAAAATAAAGAATACCAACTAAAGATGTAAATAAATAATTTAAATGCATACACTCTTATTTTAAAATTAAATAAAAATAAAGAGTTAAAGATTAAATTAAATTAAAATTAAATTAAAAATAATATAGTTTGCTTAATAGCTTTGAAGTTTTAAGTCTAAACTCAATACACTTCTACTTTTAAGTACTCTTGAAAATGTTGTAGTATTTCTTCTTGTCTCATTAAGATTAGATTTACTTTTCTTATTTTCATTAAGTTTTAGAAAGAATATATTTGTTTTCATGTTTATTTTATTCTGCTTCATGTAGATTTTATTATTCTATCAATTTGATTCATATAGTCTTTTTTGGAAAATATTTAATTTATTATGTTTTAATTATATTCTAAGAGCTCTTGTTCTATATTTTCATAAATATTTGCTTAGTTTATATTATTTTACTCTTTATTTTTGCTTTTAATAATTTTATCTATTTAGGTTTTAATATTATCTATAGTTGTTTGGTAGTATTTACATTTGAATATGTGTTAGAATGTCTCTTTTTCTTGACATAAGCATTAATCATATTCTTAAGGAATATGTCTTTCTTGAAGATCACTTCTAAAAAAAAGTAGTTAGGTTCTCAGTCTGAATATTAATTTTGATGGTTGCATTTTCTCTTTGTTCAATAAAAAGTAGGTTATAATTGGGAATTTTTCTACATTTTTGAATTATTTTGTTATAATTTTTGCTGTGATCATTTCTTTTTTTCTTTTTTTTGTTGTTTTTGTTATTCTCTAAATTGTTTAATTAAAAAATTGTTCTTTAATTTTTACAAAGAGTTAAAGATATAATTATTTAGAAAGACTTGATAAAATCCAAAATTTTAATAGCCTTAAAATTAAAAAAATTTAATTTAGACAATTCTTAATAAATTTTACTTGTTTTTTGATTATAAAACTTAACTTTAAAATTGCTTTATCATGATGCTTTGAAATAAATTAAGTACTCTTCATAATAATTATAATAAATGATTATTTCCTTCTATTATTAATCGCTTATATACATTTTTTAATTTTTTGCTAAAATAATAATTAATCATATATAAAAAGTCTATTAACTTACGATTATTTTTATTCCAAAATAAAAAATATTAGTAACCTGTATCTTAATTTGTATATTATTATTTTTTTAATATTATTTTTTATCAATTTTCTTTGATTCTACGTATAAAGCTTAAGTTTGTTTTATTTCAAGCTAAAATACAATTTTTTTAATTTTAGTTTTACATTTTCACATCTACTTTCTTATTAAATAGTGTTTTATTCTCAAATTCTAGAAGAATGAAAAAATGAATTTAAATAATTTATATATAAAATCTCTCTTTATACTTAGTTATATAATGATTCAAATTTTACTAGGAACATAAGATTAGAATAGATTTATTGTGGTAATATTTTTGTAGTTTGAAGCAAATTTAAACTATCTCTCTGAGGTTAAAGTGCTAAATATTTGCTAATCATAATCTTAATTTAAATTTATTTTATTTTAGTTCAAAGCTCGACTTTAATATTAAGCTGTAGACAATTATCATTAAATTTAATGAATTTACCTAGGATTTAAAAGTTATTTTAAATATTAATTTTCTTAGATTTATTAACTGATTCTTTAAAATATTTAAGAAATATTCTAAATATTTAAAAAGTTTATTATTTAATTAGGAAATTAATTTTAAAATAAATATAGCTAAATTTAGAAATTAAATAAATCTCATTTGTAAATAAAATATATTGATATCCTTTAATCATTATAAAATCTTGTAAAGTTCATTCATATTCTTTTACTCTTAAAGTAAATAACTATAAAATGAAGTTTTTATAAAAATACTTTTATTTTCTATGGAAATATTATGATTAATGTATTTTAAAATTTCTCATTTAATATCTTTTTCTTGGATTTTCTTACAGATTTTATAATGGCTTTAATCTGATTATAACTTAATTATGATATATAAGCAAATCTATTCGAATTCTTTTAAATAAACTTAGAACCTTATTTTTATTTAATAAAATTAATTTTTAAAGGGAATCAATAAGAATATCTTAATATTAACAATTCACTAAGAAATAAATAAAGAAAGATGACTAAAACATAAGAAACAAATATTTTAGAAATTAAAAATTTCTATTTATTATAAAATCTTATATGGATAACTATTTCTAGCATTAAAAAAATTAAATATCATTCTCATTTAATAATTATTCTTATAAACTTTTTTATTTATTCTATTCTTAATTTTTTTATTTTAAAGGTCGATATATACGAGAAGTAATTATATAAAAAATTGCGATATTTGTCTATTTTAACCTAAATTTATAATTATCCTGAAATTTCTGATTTCTAGGGTATTTAAATAAGCAAATATCATTCATATTAATTTTAAGGTTATAACAAAACTTTAAGAATATTGACTCTAAATTATTTTATTTATTAAATAACTAAAAGCAAATAAAAGCTTTAAAGTACTCTTGTAATAATGAAGAAACAAATTTAAAGGAATAAAAAGTAATTAAATTAAGAAGAATTTAGATTATAGTCCCTCTATATCTTAGTAATCTATTTAATAATTTCGAAAATGATTACACTTTAAAATACCTCTTGGAAATTAAATTAATAAAATAAATTTAAGGATAGCGCACTTGGATTATTTATATAATCTTTCGATGTTAGGAAATGTCAATATTATCTATATGGTTCATAAGTAATTTTATCATAATTTAATATGCTCTCTTAACTTTTACTCAATCGCTCTGAGTAAAAATAGGTAAAAAGCTAAGTTAAAAGAAGGTTAAATTAATCAAATCGTTTAAAAAATGTTAGTAACTTAGGATTATAACTCATTTAAATATCAATAATTGATAGTCAACTTAATTATAATAATGAATATATCGATTTATACATATAGCTTATATATTATGTTTTATACATTAATATCAAATTTATTAAGATAAATTATGAATAGATATATTTGCTAAAAGCTTAAAATAACTAATTTTATTAATTTTTTAAAAGAATAAAGAAATTTGCTTTGCTGAAAAAACAGAAAATGAGAAGCTAAAGAGTGAAATTAAAATAGCAGTTGCTTGAAAAGTAGAGATATATTAATTTATAAAATAAATTTTATTGCCTCATTAAGAATCATATCTTTAGCTATATTTATTACTAGTTTTCCTCCTCTCTGCATTTAACTTTATTTCTTTAAATAAGATTCCTTTAAAAAAAATCTATTTTCTCTATCATAATTTTTTCAACTATTAATCTAAATTTATCCAAAGTTTTCTCCTGGTAAAATTTGACAAAGTCCATTTATATTATGCAGAATACTGAAAGGAAGATAATAAAGAAATAAATGCTTAGAATGATTCAATGAATACTGAAAAGAACTCTTCCTAAAGTTCAATTATATATTGATTAAAAATGTCAGCAAGTTATTCAAATTTCATAATAAATGCGTTTAATATTTCAGTACTAAATGATAGAGACTCTCTTTCACTTTTTTAAATAAAGTCTAAGTAATTTTATTAAACTTAAATAAAAATTTAGCTTGCTTAAGAAATGTTACCCTAAGAGACCTTGGTATCTGGCATCTTTCACCATTAATGCTACTTGATGCCTCTTCAATCTTGTCTTCTCTTCTCTTCTCTTGTCTGTTCTTCACCTATAGGGTACTGAGACTATTTACTAAGCAAGCGAAAATGAAGATCACGCAATATACATTCCTTAACATGATTACCTTCTTGATTTCTTGAACTATTCTACTTGCTTAAATCAATGTGAAATTTTCAGAGGAGGGTGAGAAGGAAGCTTTAAGTCAATCATTAATAAGGATATGGATGTTCATTGCAAGATTCAAGCTTAACAATGTGTTTTATTAAAAAAGATAAACCCATTCTCTTTTTTTAATCGCAATCACCTTAAATTTTTATGAGTTTGAATTACCTAAATCTTACAAACTTAGTAATTTCTGAAAAAAATTCTTTAAGGGACTAATTGCAATTAAACAAGTCGCAATTTTATTAAATCAACTTAATATTCGTTATTAGAGATATCTTCAGTGGTAATAGAACATTTTTCGCCTAAAGGTAGTAATTAATTTGTTATCAATTAAAGTGAAATATGATTTGAGAAATTAAAAATCTCGAATAATATAGCAAATTAAAGTGGCCAAATATTCAATATATAAAATTCTGAGATTCAAATTGAAGATAGTAAATTTACTAGCGATGAGGGTCTTATTTTATTTAGCTATTAAAGTAATATTTTGATGAACAATATTCTGGATAAACTATCGAGATGGACAGTTAAAGGATCAAAAGAGAAACGAACTTTTATACTAGGTCATATAATAAAATAAAACATCAGCTTTGACAAGCAAATGGAGAATAGACTAGTAGCAGCATAAAAGATGTAAACATGAATACAGAGAAAAATAACAATGAATAAGGGATTAACACCATATAATTCAAAAATATTGTTAAAAACTTTCCTAAGCTCAGTTTTCAGTTTTGGGGCAGAAGTGATCCCATATTGCAAATAATTTCTAGGAAAATAAGTAATGGAGCAATTAGAGATAATATAGAAAATATTTCTATAAAACAGATACTCAAAAGTTTAAGAAAATGAAAAAGCTAAAATTTATACTGAGCAGTTTAGTAATCTTAATCAATTTCCAGTAATTACTTACACTAAGTTGAACAAAGAATTTAGATAAGAAATTATCGTTATATTTAATTTAGAACCCAATCCTATAGCTTTCGAAAAGATCTTTAAGATCATCACTATCCTATAGATATTCCTGCTGTATGTGTGGAGAGTATGATACATTCGAGCACATTTTTAAATGTATATACTATTCTAATATAAGATATTTACTATTGTAAAAGATTGGGAATTATGATTTAAGATGACTTATATTATATGATTAAGATCTTATGAACTCCTTTCATAAGTCTTATTTAGGATATTTAGATTAAAAAATATTTCACAAGAAACTTATGTCAAGAAGACTAGAATTATTAGAAATGGAAAAGCATAAAAGGAAAAAATAAAAGATGAGATTAAACTAAAGTAATTAAAAATTGATAAGATCAAGATTATAATTAAAAAGCAATAAAAAAATTTACTAATGTCTATAATTGAAGAAGCAATTCTTGCAGTTATAGATGTATAAAAACTCTTTAAGTTTAAAGTTTAAATTTAGAAATAATATAGAGAATATCTTTACGAACAATCATAGATGTTCTTTTTAAGTGCAAAAGGAGATGTTAGAACACGAATTGCAATTTATGAAATTTAAACAGTGCCTAAGACAAAAAACGTTGAGATTAAGAGGTTAATTAATAGGAAATTAAGGAAAAACAAAAGACTCATTGTTCGATTTTTGTAAAGAAGAGAATTTAATATTTAAATAATATTCACAGCAATAAATCTAGAATTAAAAATTGAAGACAAAAATATTTATAGATGATGGTAAAAATAATTAAAAAGGAAAGAAACATTAATCGTGCAGTTTGAGAATATAAAGTATACGTAGAAAAGATAGAGAAAGAATGGAGTAATGATAACAACATTACGGTATAGAAAAACATGATTTGATGAATATGTAGTAGGACCACCCAACTACCTGAGATACAATAAAAATAGAAAAGAAGAAATATGCTACATATTTAGAATAAGAACGAGATGTAATGGGAGCCAGGATTGTTTAAAAGAAAGACACCTAGTTGCGACAAGCAAATGCCCTTTCTGTAATGATGCAAGAGAAAACGAAAGGCATATCATAGAAAAATGCTCAGAATACAAAGAAAGTAGATAAATATGTATTAGAAAGTTAAGAACAATAGGAGTAGAAAGACGAGGAATGGAACTATTTGATATAATATGAGGTACGGCAAAATTCGAAAAATTCATTAGAACCTAAGAAGAGTAAAAAAGAGCTAAAACTGACTTGATAATAAAAGATTATATCAAAAACATATTAGAAAAAAGAAAAAAAGGATACTTAGAAAAGAAAATTGAATGAAAAAAAGAAATAGGAAAAGATTATAGAGCAGGAAAAGGATAGTTTTTATGAGTTTATAAAAGCTTGATTAAGAAGAAAAGAATTAGAAAAGAAAATTTGTAAGATATGTCAGAGAAAATAATTTAAGCTTGCAGTAAAGATCAAGAAAAGCGTTGATTGATAGAATACAGAAGAACAAGAGTTAACATTGAGGAAAGTGAGGAAGATATGTTAATAATAAGAGAAGAATTTCTATTACCTGAAGGCTTACTTGAAAAAACGGAAATATATTGAGATATGGAAAGAGCTACGTACCAACTAGGTGCTACGCTCTCTATAACCTTATTTATTATTTATTAAAAAAATTATTTTTTAAAGATGATGTGGATGTAAATATAGATTTTTCATACTTATTCTTATTTTTTATAAGTTAAATAAAATTAATTTTAGTTTGTCCACCATTTTTTTTATTTTTTTAAGACTTATATAATTAAAAAAATTTCTTATATATATTTTTTTTAAATAATTTTTTCGTAAAATGCCTGTTTAAATTTGTTTTAGATTAATTAATTTCTAATATTTTTTTAGTTATAAATTGTTCATTCTTCAAAATCACTAGTATATTTTTTTTAACCATCGTACTAAAATGTTTAATATATAGGCATTATGATATTAAATTTTTTAATATTAAATAATTACATTTTTTTCAAAGCTAAAAAATTTGCTAAAAATTCATTTTTTTCTAGTTTTAATTTTTTAATTTGTTATTTTTTAGGTTTTCTTATATATATTTGTTTAATTTTCTTTCCTTTAAAAATAATTAAATATTTCGTTAATTTAAATTTTTTAAGTTAAATTTAATTTTTAAATAATAAAAATAATTTATCAATCTTTATTTCAATATAATTAGTTTCTATATACTAAATTGTTTTTTAATCTTTATAAATGGATAACAATCAGTGTCCAAACTGTAAAAAGCAATTCGATTAAAACGAGAGATTATATAAGCAATTACCATGTGGCTGTATTTCATGTTTAATTTGTCTTAAAGCAATTTTTTAATTTACAAAAAAAATCGAATGTGCACAACACAACTAAGTTTACTACATACAGCCTGAATAATTATAAGGATATGTAGTTTAACAGCAAGTGTAATAGTAAATACTAAGACATTAATAGTTTTAATCTGCCGAATAAGTAAAGCTTCAAGAATAGTACCAATGGTTGTAAGAATTTTAGATTCAAAAATAAAGTTACCATAATAAGATAAAAGAAGTTGTTTAAGACAGCGCATAATTTATGCAGACTATTTAAGCATTATCGTCGCATTAGATATTAAAGATCTTAACTGATTAGATTTCTGATACTAATAATAAGATTAAGAATTTACTTTAGCGTTTGTCTAAGTTGCAAGCTACAAGTGAATTTTAATAACAAGCAATGGGTTAATACTAATAAAATTTAAGGCAGAATAGTTAATAAGAACTTAATTTAATACTGTAAGAGATAGCTGAGTTAAGAAGAAGTCAGAACTAACAAATGAGCATACAAAATCTAAGAAATGTCGTTCAATCATGTATGTTCAAGGTATTCAGTTATTTAAGTTAGAAGTCCAATGGTTAGTAATTGACTCTGAATGAGGCTTAATAATTAATTCAAAATTATTTCAAACAAGTCAACGTAGTTAATGAGATTTGTTAAGTTGCAACTATTGCTGTATAGCCTTTAGTTTAGACCTAACCCTAAATTCAAAAACAATAGATTGTCAGCAATTATGTAATCTAGGACTTCACAAATCTAACGTTTGAAAAACTAAATCAGTTGTTGAATTAGTTAAAGTAAGAGAATTTAAATATAATAACGTTGAAGTAAAGTCCTTTAAGTAAGTCAGGATTAATTAAATAAGGATAAATTTTGTTGCAATTACCTTAAGTAACTGACTAATAAATTCATACCAAGTTGATGTAGATATTACAGTTATGTAATTCGTAATAAGGAGTTACATAAGTAGCTTCCAATGCCTTGACAATTTTGAATTACATGAACTATAATTTGACCAATCAAAATTTCTAAAACATTGACTTAACTAACTCAGATCTCTCTGACACCACCTTCACCAACTGTAACTTCGCCAACTCCAACCTAACTACCGCCAACCTCCGCAACACTAAATTTATTAACTGCGACCTATCCAACACTAACTTAACATCCATCATAACTGAACACCCACACATTTTCACTGGACACTCAGACTCAGTCACATCGGTTGCCATCTCCTCAGATGCTAACTTAATAGTATCTGGATCTTGTGACAAAACTCTAAGACTCTACAACATAGCCACAGGTACCTGTAAGACCATGAGTGGTCACACAGATTATGTATTATCTGTGGCTATATCCAGTGATTCAGAGTTCATCGTATCGGGAAGTACTGATGAGACGGTGAGACTATGGAACGTCAAGACAGGTACCTGTAAGACCATGAGTGGTCACACACATTCTGTATTATCTGTGGCTATATCCAGTGATTTAGAGTTCATCGTATCGGGAAGTACTGATGAGACGGTGAGACTATGGAACGTCAAGACAGGTACCTGTAAGACCATGAGTGGTCACACTAGTTATGTATGATCTGTGGCTATATCCAGTGATTCAGAGTTCATCGTATCGGGAAGTTTAGATAAGACGGTGAGACTATGGGACGTCAAGACAGGTACCTGTAAGACCATGAGTGGTCACACTTATTCTGTATTATCTGTGGCTATATCCAGTGATTCCAACTACATCATATCTGGATCTTATGACTCAACTCTTCGTCTATGGAACTCTAAGACATAATAATGTACAAAGGTATTTTCGGGACACTCATCTTCTGTCTTATCGGTAATATTCTCGAGTAACAACAAATATATCTTATCTGGATCTTCTGACAAGTCAATAAGAATATGAAATATCAATAATGGATAGTGTATCTGTGTACTATAGGGTCATACAGACAGTGTGAGAAGTTTATCATTATCTAGGGACAACAATTGGTTAGTATCGAGTAATACAACTGAAATATTTTCTTAATCAAAAGACTACAACTTTAGAAGATGGAACATAGGAAGGATATTGAATGGATCTGATACTAATAACTAATAATAAGTAAGTTCAAATTTACCAATAATTTAGTAGATTGACTGGAACAAGGTATATGCTGACTATGGCTTATCATTTTAGAATTGCGTAATGGTTAATATTACAATGAGTGTGGAGGATAGGTAGAGATGCATCAAGTGATTTATTTGATTTTAAACTATTTAAACTATTTAAACTATTTAATTTTTTTACATTTAAGAATTTAAAATTTTCTAAGTCTTTATTCTAATTAAGTTTGTTTTTAATATTATTATTCTAAGTAAAAAAAGAAATTTTTTAAAGTTCGTAATTTTTCATAAGTCTTTTTTTTCTGAACTTAGTTATTTTTATTAATATTTTATTTTAATTTAATTTTAAAATCAAGTGTTAGAGTAACTAGAAATTTTCTAGAGTTGGAAAATTTTTGAAGTATGTACTCAGTTAAAAATTTTTATTTTTTTTAGTGTTTAAAAAATTTTTGAAGTATGTACTAAAGTAAAAAAATATAAATGTTTTAGTGTTTAAAAATTTTTGAGGTATGTACTGGATTAAAAAAATTTTAAATATATCTGGTGTTCGAATAATTTTCGAGGTATGTACTAGAGTAAAAGTATTTAATTTTTTCCGGCGTTGTAAAAATTTTTGAAGTATGTTCTCAGCTAAAAAATTCTAAGTTTTCAAGCGTTAGGAAAATTTTTGAGTTATGTGCCTGAGCTAAAATTTTTTTAATTTTATATTATAGTCTTAGAATGTTTTTGAGTTACGTGTTAGTGCAAAGTTTTTTTAAATTAGTTATAAATTTTAATTACGTTTGTTATAATTTTTAAGTTGTACAATGTAATTTTACGATAGGAAAAAAGTAGAATACTGCATTTGAATGCGCAGCAGATTAAATTTGCATGAGATAGAAGCCCTGAAATCGTGAAAAACGTCAAAGCCTTTTTTTGCTCAGCGTTTTACACTATAGGGGTGAGTTGGGACGGAACAAGTTGGGTGATTTCGGGATTAGTAGAGGGTCAGAAAGGAATATCTTTTTTGAGAAAAAATTTTCAAAATAAAAAGGTTTTTGAAAAAAATTGGAATAAAAAATTTGAGACAATTTTTTGATTTTGATTTTGATTTTGATTTTGATTTTGAAAATTTTTGATATTGGTTTTGAAAACTTTTGTTTTTTGATTTTGGTTTTGAAAACTTTAGATTTTGGATTTGAAAACTTTTGTCTTTGGTTTTGAAAATTTAAGTTTTTGTTTTGTAAGTTTTTGTTTTTGTTTTTGTTTTTGTTTTTGTTTTTGTTTTTTTGATTTAAAAATTTTCGATTTTGGAGCATGATAAAAATTTTTAGAATTTGGTTTTGGTTTTTTTTGATTTTTAGAGCTAAATGAAAGGCGAATAAGAGTATTTAAAGCATTAAATCGTGAAAAATTTAATTTTGTTTTTTTGCTCAGCTTTTTACACTGCAAGACTTTTTTCGGACGGAACAAACTGGGGGAAATCGGGATAGATAAAGGTCAGAAAGGAACAAATTTTCTAAAAAAAGTTTCAAAATATAAAAGGGTTTTGAGAAAAAATGGGATTAAAAAAGATGAAGGATATAATTTTTGATTTCGGTTTCGAAATGTTTTGATTTTGGGTTGTGCTAATTTTTTTTTGAATTGGGTTGTGATAATTTTTTTGATTTTTGGGTAATGAAAATTTTTTGCTTTTTAGAGTTAATAAAAGTAGAAAAAGATCTTGAAATACAAAAAAAAACAAAAAAAAATATACTATGAAGAAATATTTCAAAAATAATGATAAAATAAAAATATGCTAAGAAAAGTAAGAAATGATAATTGAAAAGATGGTGGGAGCTGAGATTAACTTTCTGAATCATACTTTATGGTTTTATGGATAGGAACAAATTCCTTTAATGAAGTGAGAAAGTCCCTGGAAAAAGCCAACCATTGCAAGGGAACGCCTTCCTCTTGATTATCAACTCCTGGTAGGAGCTTGAAGCCTGGTTGCCCATAGCGATGGAGCTCCCTGGTAGATGCTATTTGAAAGCAACAGAATATCCACGAAATCACATGAAGGCTGTGTTGGAATCGTAATATGCAAGAAGTTGCAGTCAGAAACTCATTAAACTTAAAAATATATAATAAGAAAAAAAAAAATTATTTTGCAAAATGAATAAAAGAAAAATAATAATTAAAAGTAACTTTTTATAAAAAAAATGAAAGTTAATATAAAAAAACAAGTATAAAAATAAGATCATATTCACAGTAGAACTAAAAAAAAAAAAAAAATGAAATGTTGCGAAAAAAGATGATTTAGTTATTTACATAAGTGAAGAAGATAAGTAAGAAAAGAAGATATAATTTCAGTTTTAAGAAGTAAGTTGATGATTAAGGAAGTTATAAGTATTTTGAAAAGTGAAGAAGTAAAGTAAGAAAAGAAGATATAATTTCAGTTTTAAAGAGTCTGTTTTAGATAAGGGAAGTTATAAGTATTTTGAAAAGTGAAGAAGTAAAGTAAGAAAAGAAGATATAATTTCAGTTTTAAGGAGTAAGTTGATGATTAAGGAAGTTATAAGTATTTAGAAAAGTGAAGAAGTAAAGTAAGAAAAGAAGATAGAATTTCAGTTTTAAAGAATATGTTTTAGATAAGGGAAGTTATAAGTATTTTGAAAAGTGAAGAAGTAAAGTAAGAAAAGAAGATAGAATTTCAGTTTTAAAGAATATGTTTTAGATAAGGGAAGTTATAAGTATTTTGAAAAGTGAAGAAGTAAAGTAAGAAAAGAAGATATAATTTCAGTTTTAAGGAGTAAGTTGATGATTAAGGAAGTTATAAGTATTTTGAAAAGTGAAGAAGTAAAGTAAGAAAAGAAGATAGAATTTCAGTTTTAAAGAATATGTTTTAGATAAGGGAAGTTATAAGAATTTTGAAAAGTGAAGAAGTAAAGTAAGAAAAGAAGATATAATTTCAGTTTTAAGGAGTAAGTAGATGATTAAGGAAGTTATAAGTATTTTGAAAAGTGAAGAAGTAAAGTAAGAAAAGAAGATAGAATTTCAGTTTTAAAGAATATGTTTTAGATAAGGGAAGTTATAAGTATTTTGAAAAGTGAAGAAGTAAAGTAAGAAAAGAAGATATAATTTCAGTTTTAAGGAGTAAGTTGATGATTAAGGAAGTTATAAGTATTTTGAAAAGTGAAGAAGTAAAGTAAGAAAAGAAGATAGAATTTCAGTTTTAAAGAATATGTTTTAGATAAGGGAAGTTATAAGTATTTTGAAAAGTGAAGAAGTAAAGTAAGAAAAGAAGATATAATTTCAGTTTTAAGGAGTAAGTTGATGATTAAGGAAGTTATAAGTATTTAGAAAAGTGAAGAAGTAAAGTAAGAAAAGAAGATAGAATTTCAGTTTTAAAGAATATGTTTTAGATAAGGGAAGTTATAAGTATTTTGAAAAGTGAAGAAGTAAAGTAAGAAAAGAAGATAGAATTTCAGTTTTAAAGAATATGTTTTAGATAAGGGAAGTTATAAGTATTTTGAAAAGTGAAGAAGTAAAGTAAGAAAAGAAGATAGAATTTCAGTTTTAAAGAATATGTTTTAGATAAGGGAAGTTATAAGTATTTTGAAAAGTGAAGAAGTAAAGTAAGAAAAGAAGATATAATTTCAGTTTTAAGGAGTAAGTTGATGATTAAGGAAGTTATAAGTATTTTGAAAAGTGAAGAAGTAAAGTAAGAAAAGAAAAAAGAATTTCATTTTTAAGGAGTAAGTTGTAGATAAGGGAAGTTATAAGTATTTTGAAAAGTGAAGAAGTAAAGTAAGAAAAGAAGATATAATTTCAGTTTTAAGGAGTAAGTTGATGATTAAGGAAGTTATAAGTATTTTGAAAAGTGAAGAAGTAAAGTAAGAAAAGAAGATAGAATTTCAGTTTTAAAGAATATGTTTTAGATAAGGGAAGTTATAAGAATTTTGAAAAGTGAAGAAGTAAAGTAAGAAAAGAAGATATAATTTCAGTTTTAAGGAGTAAGTAGATGATTAAGGAAGTTATAAGTATTTTGAAAAGTGAAGAAGTAAAGTAAGAAAAGAAGATAGAATTTCAGTTTTAAAGAATATGTTTTAGATAAGGGAAGTTATAAGTATTTTGAAAAGTGAAGAAGTAAAGTAAGAAAAGAAGATAGAATTTCAGTTTTAAGGAGTCTGTTTGAGATAAGGGAAGTTATAAGTATTTTGAAAAGTGAAGAAGTAAAGTAAGAAAAGAAGATAGAATTTCAGTTTTAAGGAGTAAGTTGATGATTAAGGAAGTTATAAGTATTTTGAAAAGTGAAGAAGTAAAGTAAGAAAAGAAAAAAGAATTTCATTTTTAAGGAGTCTGTTTGAGATAAGGGAAGTTATAAGTATTTTGAAAAGTGAAGAAGTAAAGTAAGAAAAGAAGATAGAATTTCAGTTTTAAAGAATATGTTTTAGATAAGGGAAGTTATAAGTATTTTGAAAAGTGAAGAAGTAAAGTAAGAAAAGAAAAAAGAATTTCATTTTTAAAGAGTAAGTTGATGATTAAGGAAGTTATAAGTATTTTGAAAAGTGAAGAAGTAAAGTAAGAAAAGAAGATATAATTTCAGTTTTAAAGAGTCTGTTTTAGATAAAAGAAGTTATAAGTATTTTGAAAAGTGAAGAAGTAAAGTAAGAAAAGAAAAAAGAATTTCATTTTTAAGGAGTAAGTTGTAGATAAGGGAAGTTATAAGTATTTTGAAAAGTGAAGAAGTAAAGTAAGAAAAGAAGATAGAATTTCAGTTTTAAAGAATATGTTTTAGATAAGGGAAGTTATAAGTATTTTGAAAAGTGAAGAAGTAAAGTAAGAAAAGAAGATATAATTTCAGTTTTAAGGAGTAAGTTGATGATTAAGGAAGTTATAAGTATTTAGAAAAGTGAAGAAGTAAAGTAAGAAAAGAAGATAGAATTTCAGTTTTAAAGAATATGTTTTAGATAAGGGAAGTTATAAGTATTTTGAAAAGTGAAGAAGTAAAGTAAGAAAAGAAGATATAATTTCAGTTTTAAGGAGTAAGTTGATGATTAAGGAAGTTATAAGTATTTTGAAAAGTGAAGAAGTAAAGTAAGAAAAAAAGATAGAATTTCAGTTTTAAAGAATATGTTTTAGATAAGGGAAGTTATAAGTATTTTGAAAAGTGAAGAAGTAAAGTAAGAAAAGAAGATATAATTTCAGTTTTAAGGAGTAAGTTGATGATTAAGGAAGTTATAAGTATTTTGAAAAGTGAAGAAGTAAAGTAAGAAAAGAAGATAGAATTTCAGTTTTAAAGAATATGTTTTAGATAAGGGAAGTTATAAGTATTTTGAAAAGTGAAGAAGTAAAGTAAGAAAAGAAGATATAATTTCAGTTTTAAGGAGTAAGTTGATGATTAAGGAAGTTATAAGTATTTTGAAAAGTGAAGAAGTAAAGTAAGAAAAAAAGATAGAATTTCAGTTTTAAGGAGTATGTTGTAGATAAGGGAAGTTATAAGTATTTTGAAAAGTGAAGAAGTAAAGTAAGAAAAGAAGATAGAATTTCAGTTTTAAAGAGTCTGTTTGAGATAAAAGAAGTTATAAGTATTTTGAAAAGTGAAGAAGTAAAGTAAGAAAAGAAAAAAGAATTTCATTTTTAAGGAGTAAGTTGTAGATAAGGGAAGTTATAAGTATTTTGAAAAGTGAAGAAGTAAAGTAAGAAAAGAAGATAGAATTTCAGTTTTAAGGAATATGTTTTAGATAAGGGAAGTTATAAGTATTTTGAAAAGTGAAGAAGTAAAGTAAGAAAAGAAAAAAGAATTTCATTTTTAAGGAGTAAGTTGTAGATAAGGGAAGTTATAAGTATTTAGAAAAGTGAAGAAGTAAAGTAAGAAAAGAAGATAGAATTTCAGTTTTAAGGAGTAAGTTGATGATTAAGGAAGTTATAAGTATTTTGAAAAGTGAAGAAGTAAAGTAAGAAAAGAAGATAGAATTTCAGTTTTAAAGAGTAAGTTGATGATTAAGGAAGTTATAAGTATTTTGAAAAGTGAAGAAGTAAAGTAAGAAAAGAAGATATAATTTCAGTTTTAAGGAGTAAGTAGATGATTAAGGAAGTTATAAGAATTTTGAAAAGTGAATAGTAAAGTAAGAAAAGAAGATAGAATTTCAGTTATAAAGAGTAAGTTGATGATTAAGGAAGTTATAAGTATTTTGAAAAGTGAAGAAGTAAAGTAAGAAAAGAAGATATAATTTCAGTTTTAAAGAGTCTGTTTGAGATAAAAGAATTTATAAGTATTTTGAAAAGTGAAGAAGTAAAGTAAGAAAAGAAGATAGAATTTCAGTTTTAAAGAATATGTTTTAGATAAGGGAAGTTATAAGTATTTTGAAAAGTGAAGAAGTAAAGTAAGAAAAGAAGATAGAATTTCAGTTTTAAGGAGTCTGTTTGAGATAAGGGAAGTTATAAGTATTTTGAAAAGTGAAGAAGTAAAGTAAGAAAAGAAGATAGAATTTCAGTTTTAAGGAGTAAGTTGATGATTAAGGAAGTTATAAGTATTTTGAAAAGTGAAGAAGTAAAGTAAGAAAAGAAAAAAGAATTTCATTTTTAAGGAGTCTGTTTGAGATAAGGGAAGTTATAAGTATTTTGAAAAGTGAAGAAGTAAAGTAAGAAAAGAAGATAGAATTTCAGTTTTAAAGAATATGTTTTAGATAAGGGAAGTTATAAGTATTTTGAAAAGTGAAGAAGTAAAGTAAGAAAAGAAAAAAGAATTTCATTTTTAAAGAGTAAGTTGATGATTAAGGAAGTTATAAGTATTTTGAAAAGTGAAGAAGTAAAGTAAGAAAAGAAGATATAATTTCAGTTTTAAAGAGTCTGTTTTAGATAAA
The DNA here is from genome assembly GCA_946699065.1 of Loxodes magnus. Lineage (NCBI taxonomy): Eukaryota > Ciliophora > Karyorelictea > Loxodida > Loxodidae > Loxodes > Loxodes magnus. The sequence continues at coordinate 27,818 of CAMPDV010001385.1, read as the reverse complement.
AGAAGTTATAAGTATTTTGAAAAGTGAAGAAGTAAAGTAAGAAAAGAAAAAAGAATTTCATTTTTAAGGAGTAAGTTGTAGATAAGGGAAGTTATAAGTATTTTGAAAAGTGAAGAAGTAAAGTAAGAAAAGAAGATAGAATTTCAGTTTTAAAGAATATGTTTTAGATAAGGGAAGTTATAAGTATTTTGAAAAGTGAAGAAGTAAAGTAAGAAAAGAAGATATAATTTCAGTTTTAAGGAGTAAGTTGATGATTAAGGAAGTTATAAGTATTTAGAAAAGTGAAGAAGTAAAGTAAGAAAAGAAGATAGAATTTCAGTTTTAAAGAATATGTTTTAGATAAGGGAAGTTATAAGTATTTTGAAAAGTGAAGAAGTAAAGTAAGAAAAGAAGATATAATTTCAGTTTTAAGGAGTAAGTTGATGATTAAGGAAGTTATAAGTATTTTGAAAAGTGAAGAAGTAAAGTAAGAAAAAAAGATAGAATTTCAGTTTTAAGGAGTATGTTGTAGATAAGGGAAGTTATAAGTATTTTGAAAAGTGAAGAAGTAAAGTAAGAAAAGAAGATAGAATTTCAGTTTTAAAGAGTCTGTTTGAGATAAAAGAAGTTATAAGTATTTTGAAAAGTGAAGAAGTAAAGTAAGAAAAGAAAAAAGAATTTCATTTTTAAGGAGTAAGTTGTAGATAAGGGAAGTTATAAGTATTTTGAAAAGTGAAGAAGTAAAGTAAGAAAAGAAGATAGAATTTCAGTTTTAAGGAATATGTTTTAATAAGTTATAAGTATTTTGATGAAGAAGTAAAGTAAGAAAAGTTATAAGTAAGTTTAGAAAAAGTGAAGAAGTAAGAAGTAAAGTAAAAGAAGATAGAATTTCAGTTTTAAGGAGTAAGTTGATGATTTTATAAGATAAGGAAGAAGTAAAGTATAAGTATTTTGAAAAGTGAAGAAGTAAAGTAAGAAAAGAAGATATAATTTCAGTTTTAAGGAGTAAGTAGATGATTAAGGAAGTTAGAATTTTGAAAAGGAATAGAAGTTATAAGTATTTTGAAAAGTGAAGAAGTAAAGTAAGAAAAGAAGATAGAATTTCAGTTTTAAGGAGTAAGTTGATGATTAAGGAAGTTATAAGTATTTTGAAAAGTGAAGAAGTAAAGTAAGAAAAGAAGATAGAATTTCAGTTTTAAAGAGTAAGTTGATGATTAAGGAAGTTATAAGTATTTTGAAAAGTGAAGAAGTAAAGTAAGAAAAGAAGATATAATTTCAGTTTTAAGGAGTAAGTAGATGATTAAGGAAGTTATAAGTATTTTGAAAAGTGAAGAAGTAAAGTAAGAAAAGAAGATAGAATTTCAGTTATAAAGAGTAAGTTGATGATTAAGGAAGTTATAAGTATTTTGAAAAGTGAAGAAGTAAAGTAAGAAAAGAAGATATAATTTCAGTTTTAAAGAGTCTGTTTGAGATAAAAGAATTTATAAGTATTTTGAAAAGTGAAGAAGTAAAGTAAGAAAAGAAGATAGAATTTCAGTTTTAAAGAATATGTTTTAGATAAGGGAAGTTATAAGTATTTTGAAAAGTGAAGAAGTAAAGTAAGAAAAGAAAAAAGAATTTCATTTTTAAGGAGTAAGTTGTAGATAAGGGAAGTTATAAGTATTTTGAAAAGTGAAGAAGTAAAGTAAGAAAAGAAGATAGAATTTCAGTTTTAAAGAATATGTTTTAGATAAGGGAAGTTATAAGTATTTTGAAAAGTGAAGAAGTAAAGTAAGAAAAGAAGATATAATTTCAGTTTTAAGGAGTAAGTTGATGATTAAGGAAGTTATAAGTATTTTGAAAAGTGAAGAAGTAAAGTAAGAAAAAAAGATAGAATTTCAGTTTTAAGGAGTATGTTGTAGATAAGGGAAGTTATAAGTATTTTGAAAAGTGAAGAAGTAAAGTAAGAAAAGAAGATATAATTTCAGTTTTAAGGAGTAAGTTGATGATTAAGGAAGTTATAAGTATTTTGAAAAGTGAAGAAGTAAAGTAAGAAAAGAAGATAGAATTTCAGTTTTAAGGAGTCTGTTTGAGATAAGGGAAGTTATGAGTATTTTGAAAAGTGAAGAAGTAAAGTAAGAAAAGAAGATAGAATTTCAGTTTTAAGGAGTAAGTTGATGATTAAGGAAGTTATAAGTATTTTGAAAAGTGAAGAAGTAAAGTAAGAAAAGAAGATAGAATTTCAGTTTTAAAGAATATGTTTTAGATAAGGGAAGTTATAAGTATTTTGAAAAGTGAAGAAGTAAAGTAAGAAAAGAAGATAGAATTTCAGTTTTAAAGAGTCTGTTTGAGATAAAAGAAGTTATAAGTATTTTGAAAAGTGAAGAAGTAAAGTAAGAAAAGAAAAAAGAATTTCATTTTTAAGGAGTAAGTTGTAGATAAGGGAAGTTATAAGTATTTTGAAAAGTGAAGAAGTAAAGTAAGAAAAGAAGATAGAATTTCAGTTTTAAAGAATATGTTTTAGATAAGGGAAGTTATAAGTATTTTGAAAAGTGAAGAAGTAAAGTAAGAAAAGAAGATATAATTTCAGTTTTAAGGAGTAAGTTGATGATTAAGGAAGTTATAAATATTTTGAAAAGTGAAGAAGTAAAGTAAGAAAAGAAGATATAATTTCAGTTTTAAAGAGTCTGTTTGAGATAAAATAATTTATAAGTATTTTGAAAAGTGAAGAAGTAAAGTAAGAAAAGAAGATATAATTTCAGTTTTAAGGAGTAAGTTGATGATTAAGGAAGTTATAAGTATTTTGAAAAGTGAAGAAGTAAAGTAAGAAAAGAAGATAGAATTTCAGTTTTAAAGAATATGTTTTAGATAAGGGAAGTTATAAGTATTTTGAAAAGTGAAGAAGTAAAGTAAGAAAAGAAAAAAGAATTTCATTTTTAAAGAGTAAGTTGATGATTAAGGAAGTTATAAGTATTTTGAAAAGTGAAGAAGTAAAGTAAGAAAAGAAGATATAATTTCAGTTTTAAAGAGTCTGTTTTAGATAAAAGAAGTTATAAGTATTTTGAAAAGTGAAGAAGTAAAGTAAGAAAAGAAAAAAGAATTTCATTTTTAAGGAGTAAGTTGTAGATAAGGGAAGTTATAAGTATTTTGAAAAGTGAAGAAGTAAAGTAAGAAAAGAAGATAGAATTTCAGTTTTAAAGAATATGTTTTAGATAAGGGAAGTTATAAGTATTTTGAAAAGTGAAGAAGTAAAGTAAGAAAAGAAGATATAATTTCAGTTTTAAGGAGTAAGTTGATGATTAAGGAAGTTATAAGTATTTTGAAAAGTGAAGAAGTAAAGTAAGAAAAGAAGATAGAATTTCAGTTTTAAGGAGTAAGTAGTTGATTAAGGAAGTTATAAGAATTTTGAAAAGTGAAGAAGTAAAGTAAGAAAAGAAAAAAGAATTTCATTTTTAAAGAGTAAGTTGATGATTAAGGAAGTTATAAGTATTTTGAAAAGTGAAGAAGTAAAGTAAGAAAAGAAGATAGAATTTCAGTTTTAAAGAATATGTTTTAGATAAGGGAAGTTATAAGTATTTTGAAAAGTGAAGAAGTAAAGTAAGAAAAGAAGATATAATTTCAGTTTTAAGGAGTAAGTTGATGATTAAGGAAGTTATAAGTATTTAGAAAAGTGAAGAAGTAAAGTAAGAAAAGAAGATAGAATTTCAGTTTTAAAGAATATGTTTTAGATAAGGGAAGTTATAAGTATTTTGAAAAGTGAAGAAGTAAAGTAAGAAAAGAAGATATAATTTCAGTTTTAAGGAGTAAGTTGATGATTAAGGAAGTTATAAGTATTTTGAAAAGTGAAGAAGTAAAGTAAGAAAAAAAGATAGAATTTCAGTTTTAAAGAATATGTTTTAGATAAGGGAAGTTATAAGTATTTTGAAAAGTGAAGAAGTAAAGTAAGAAAAGAAGATATAATTTCAGTTTTAAGGAGTAAGTTGATGATTAAGGAAGTTATAAGTATTTTGAAAAGTGAAGAAGTAAAGTAAGAAAAGAAGATAGAATTTCAGTTTTAAAGAATATGTTTTAGATAAGGGAAGTTATAAGTATTTTGAAAAGTGAAGAAGTAAAGTAAGAAAAGAAGATAGAATTTCAGTTTTAAGGAGTCTGTTTGAGATAAGGGAAGTTATAAGTATTTTGAAAAGTGAAGAAGTAAAGTAAGAAAAGAAGATATAATTTCAGTTTTAAAGAGTCTGTTTGAGATAAAAGAATTTATAAGTATTTTGAAAAGTGAAGAAGTAAAGTAAGAAAAGAAGATAGAATTTCAGTTTTAAAGAGTCTGTTTGAGATAAAAGAAGTTATAAGTATTTTGAAAAGTGAAGAAGTAAAGTAAGAAAAGAAAAAAGAATTTCATTTTTAAGGAGTAAGTTGTAGATAAGGGAAGTTATAAGTATTTTGAAAAGTGAAGAAGTAAAGTAAGAAAAGAAGATAGAATTTCAGTTTTAAGGAATATGTTTTAGATAAGGGAAGTTATAAGTATTTTGAAAAGTGAAGAAGTAAAGTAAGAAAAGAAAAAAGAATTTCATTTTTAAGGAGTAAGTTGTAGATAAGGGAAGTTATAAGTATTTAGAAAAGTGAAGAAGTAAAGTAAGAAAAGAAGATAGAATTTCAGTTTTAAGGAGTAAGTTGATGATTAAGGAAGTTATAAGTATTTTGAAAAGTGAAGAAGTAAAGTAAGAAAAGAAGATAGAATTTCAGTTTTAAAGAATATGTTTTAGATAAGGGAAGTTATAAGTATTTTGAAAAGTGAAGAAGTAAAGTAAGAAAAGAAGATATAATTTCAGTTTTAAGGAGTAAGTTGATGATTAAGGAAGTTATAAGTATTTTGAAAAGTGAAGAAGTAAAGTAAGAAAAAAAGATAGAATTTCAGTTTTAAAGAATATGTTTTAGATAAGGGAAGTTATAAGTATTTTGAAAAGTGAAGAAGTAAAGTAAGAAAAGAAGATATAATTTCAGTTTTAAGGAGTAAGTTGATGATTAAGGAAGTTATAAGTATTTTGAAAAGTGAAGAAGTAAAGTAAGAAAAGAAGATAGAATTTCAGTTTTAAAGAATATGTTTTAGATAAGGGAAGTTATAAGTATTTTGAAAAGTGAAGAAGTAAAGTAAGAAAAGAAGATAGAATTTCAGTTTTAAGGAGTCTGTTTGAGATAAGGGAAGTTATAAGTATTTTGAAAAGTGAAGAAGTAAAGTAAGAAAAGAAGATATAATTTCAGTTTTAAAGAGTCTGTTTGAGATAAAAGAATTTATAAGTATTTTGAAAAGTGAAGAAGTAAAGTAAGAAAAGAAGATAGAATTTCAGTTTTAAAGAGTCTGTTTGAGATAAAAGAAGTTATAAGTATTTTGAAAAGTGAAGAAGTAAAGTAAGAAAAGAAAAAAGAATTTCATTTTTAAGGAGTAAGTTGTAGATAAGGGAAGTTATAAGTATTTTGAAAAGTGAAGAAGTAAAGTAAGAAAAGAAGATAGAATTTCAGTTTTAAGGAATATGTTTTAGATAAGGGAAGTTATAAGTATTTTGAAAAGTGAAGAAGTAAAGTAAGAAAAGAAAAAAGAATTTCATTTTTAAGGAGTAAGTTGTAGATAAGGGAAGTTATAAGTATTTAGAAAAGTGAAGAAGTAAAGTAAGAAAAGAAGATAGAATTTCAGTTTTAAGGAGTAAGTTGATGATTAAGGAAGTTATAAGTATTTTGAAAAGTGAAGAAGTAAAGTAAGAAAAGAAGATAGAATTTAAGTTTTAAAGAGTAAGTTGATGATTAAGGAAGTTATAAGTATTTTGAAAAGTGAAGAAGTAAAGTAAGAAAAGAAGATAGAATTTCAGTTTTAAGGAGTAAGTAGATGATTAAGGAAGTTATAAGAATTTTGAAAAGTGAATAGTAAAGTAAGAAAAGAAGATAGAATTTCAGTTATAAAGAGTAAGTTGATGATTAAGGAAGTTATAAGTATTTTGAAAAGTGAAGAAGTAAAGTAAGAAAAGAAGATATAATTTCAGTTTTAAAGAGTCTGTTTGAGATAAGGGAAGTTATAAGTATTTTGAAAAGTGAAGAAGTAAAGTAAGAAAAGAAGATAGAATTTCAGTTTTAAAGAATATGTTTTAGATAAGGGAAGTTATAAGTATTTTGAAAAGTGAAGAAGTAAAGTAAGAAAAGAAAAAAGAATTTCATTTTTAAGGAGTAAGTTGTAGATAAGGGAAGTTATAAGTATTTTGAAAAGTGAAGAAGTAAAGTAAGAAAAGAAGATAGAATTTCAGTTTTAAGGAGTCTGTTTGAGATAAGGGAAGTTATAAGTATTTTGAAAAGTGAAGAAGTAAAGTAAGAAAAGAAGATATAATTTCAGTTTTAAGGAGTAAGTTGATGATTAAGGAAGTTATAAGTATTTTGAAAAGTGAAGAAGTAAAGTAAGAAAAGAAGATAGAATTTCAGTTTTAAGGAGTAAGTAGTTGATTAAGGAAGTTATAAGAATTTTGAAAAGTGAAGAAGTAAAGTAAGAAAAGAAAAAAGAATTTCATTTTTAAAGAGTAAGTTGATGATTAAGGAAGTTATAAGTATTTTGAAAAGTGAAGAAGTAAAGTAAGAAAAGAAGATAGAATTTCAGTTTTAAAGAATATGTTTTAGATAAGGGAAGTTATAAGTATTTTGAAAAGTGAAGAAGTAAAGTAAGAAAAGAAGATATAATTTCAGTTTTAAGGAGTAAGTTGATGATTAAGGAAGTTATAAGTATTTAGAAAAGTGAAGAAGTAAAGTAAGAAAAGAAGATAGAATTTCAGTTTTAAAGAATATGTTTTAGATAAGGGAAGTTATAAGTATTTTGAAAAGTGAAGAAGTAAAGTAAGAAAAGAAGATATAATTTCAGTTTTAAGGAGTAAGTTGATGATTAAGGAAGTTATAAGTATTTTGAAAAGTGAAGAAGTAAAGTAAGAAAAAAAGATAGAATTTCAGTTTTAAAGAATATGTTTTAGATAAGGGAAGTTATAAGTATTTTGAAAAGTGAAGAAGTAAAGTAAGAAAAGAAGATATAATTTCAGTTTTAAGGAGTAAGTTGATGATTAAGGAAGTTATAAGTATTTTGAAAAGTGAAGAAGTAAAGTAAGAAAAAAAGATAGAATTTCAGTTTTAAAGAATATGTTTTAGATAAGGGAAGTTATAAGTATTTTGAAAAGTGAAGAAGTAAAGTAAGAAAAGAAGATAGAATTTCAGTTTTAAGGAGTCTGTTTGAGATAAGGGAAGTTATAAGTATTTTGAAAAGTGAAGAAGTAAAGTAAGAAAAGAAGATATAATTTCAGTTTTAAAGAGTCTGTTTGAGATAAAAGAATTTATAAGTATTTTGAAAAGTGAAGAAGTAAAGTAAGAAAAGAAGATAGAATTTCAGTTTTAAAGAGTCTGTTTGAGATAAAAGAAGTTATAAGTATTTTGAAAAGTGAAGAAGTAAAGTAAGAAAAGAAAAAAGAATTTCATTTTTAAGGAGTAAGTTGTAGATAAGGGAAGTTATAAGTATTTTGAAAAGTGAAGAAGTAAAGTAAGAAAAGAAGATAGAATTTCAGTTTTAAAGAATATGTTTTAGATAAGGGAAGTTATAAGTATTTTGAAAAGTGAAGAAGTAAAGTAAGAAAAGAAGATATAATTTCAGTTTTAAGGAGTAAGTTGATGATTAAGGAAGTTATAAATATTTTGAAAAGTGAAGAAGTAAAGTAAGAAAAGAAGATATAATTTCAGTTTTAAAGAGTCTGTTTGAGATAAAATAATTTATAAGTATTTTGAAAAGTGAAGAAGTAAAGTAAGAAAAGAAGATAGAATTTCAGTTTTAAGGAGTAAGTTGATGATTAAGGAAGTTATAAGTATTTTGAAAAGTGAAGAAGTAAAGTAAGAAAAGAAAAAAGAATTTCATTTTTAAGGAGTAAGTTGATGATTAAGGAAGTTATAAATATTTTGAAAAGTGAAGAAGTAAAGTAAGAAAAGAAGATATAATTTCAGTTTTAAAGAGTCTGTTTGAGATAAAATAATTTATAAGTATTTTGAAAAGTGAAGAAGTAAAGTAAGAAAAGAAGATAGAATTTCAGTTTTAAAGAGTCTGTTTGAGATAAAAGAAGTTATAAGTATTTTGAAAAGTGAAGAAGTAAAGTAAGAAAAGAAAAAAGAATTTCATTTTTAAGGAGTAAGTTGTAGATAAGGGAAGTTATAAGTATTTTGAAAAGTGAAGAAGTAAAGTAAGAAAAGAAGATAGAATTTCAGTTTTAAAGAATATGTTTTAGATAAGGGAAGTTATAAGTATTTTGAAAAGTGAAGAAGTAAAGTAAGAAAAGAAGATATAATTTCAGTTTTAAGGAGTAAGTTGATGATTAAGGAAGTTATAAATATTTTGAAAAGTGAAGAAGTAAAGTAAGAAAAGAAGATATAATTTCAGTTTTAAAGAGTCTGTTTGAGATAAAATAATTTATAAGTATTTTGAAAAGTGAAGAAGTAAAGTAAGAAAAGAAGATAGAATTTCAGTTTTAAGGAGTAAGTTGATGATTAAGGAAGTTATAAGTATTTTGAAAAGTGAAGAAGTAAAGTAAGAAAAGAAGATATAATTTCAGTTTTAAGGAGTAAGTAGATGATTAAGGAAGTTATAAGAATTTTGAAAAGTGAAGAAGTAAAGTAAGAAAAGAAAAAAGAATTTCATTTTTAAAGAGTAAGTTGATGATTAAGGAAGTTATAAGTATTTTGAAAAGTGAAGAAGTAAAGTAAGAAAAGAAAAAAGAATTTCATTTTTAAGGAGTAAGTTGTAGATAAGGGAAGTTATAAGTATTTTGAAAAGTGAAGAAGTAAAGTAAGAAAAAAAGATAGAATTTCAGTTTTAAAGAATATGTTTTAGATAAGGGAAGTTATAAGTATTTTGAAAAGTGAAGAAGTAAAGTAAGAAAAGAAGATAGAATTTCAGTTTTAAGGAGTAAGTTGATGATTAAGGAAGTTATAAGTATTTTGAAAAGTGAAGAAGTAAAGTAAGAAAAGAAGATAGAATTTCAGTTTTAAAGAATATGTTTTAGATAAGGGAAGTTATAAGTATTTTGAAAAGTGAAGAAGTAAAGTAAGAAAAGAAGATAGAATTTCAGTTATAAAGAGTAAGTTGATGATTAAGGAAGTTATAAGTATTTTGAAAAGTGAAGAAGTAAAGTAAGAAAAGAAGATATAATTTCAGTTTTAAAGAGTCTGTTTGAGATAAAAGAAGTTATAAGTATTTTGAAAAGTGAAGAAGTAAAGTAAGAAAAGAAGATAGAATTTCAGTTTTAAGGAGTAAGTTGATGATTAAGGAAGTTATAAGTATTTTGAAAAGTGAAGAAGTAAAGTAAGAAAAGAAGATATAATTTCAGTTTTAAAGAGTCTGTTTGAGATAAAATAATTTATAAGTATTTTGAAAAGTGAAGAAGTAAAGTAAGAAAAGAAGATAGAATTTCAGTTTTAAGGAGTAAGTTGATGATTAAGGAAGTTATAAGTATTTTGAAAAGTGAAGAAGTAAAGTAAGAAAAGAAAAAAGAATTTCATTTTTAAGGAGTAAGTTGTAGATAAGGGAAGTTATAAGTATTTTGAAAAGTGAAGAAGTAAAGTAAGAAAAGAAGATAGAATTTCAGTTTTAAAGAATATGTTTTAGATAAGGGAAGTTATAAGTATTTTGAAAAGTGAAGAAGTAAAGTAAGAAAAGAAGATAGAAATTCAGTTTTAAGGAGTCTGTTTGAGATAAGGGGAGTTATAAGTATTTAGAAAAGTGAAGAAGTAAAGTAAGAAAAGAAGATATAATTTCAGTTTTAAGGAGTAAGTTGATGATTAAGGAAGTTATAAGTATTTTGAAAAGTGAAGAAGTAAAGTAAGAAAAGAAGATAGAATTTCAGTTTTAAAGAGTAAGTTGATGATTAAGGAAGTTATAAGTATTTTGAAAAGTGAAGAAGTAAAGTAAGAAAAGAAGATAGAATTTCAGTTTTAAGGAGTAAGTTGATGATTAAGGAAGTTATAAGAATTTTGAAAAGTGAAGAAGTAAAGTAAGAAAAGAAGATAGAATTTCAGTTTTAAAGAGTAAGTTGATGATTAAGGAAGTTATAAGTATTTTGAAAAGTGAAGAAGTAAAGTAAGAAAAGAAGATAGAATTTCAGTTTTAAAGAGTCTGTTTTAGATAAAAGAAGTTATAAGTATTTTGAAAAGTGAAGAAGTAAAGTAAGAAAAGAAGATATAATTTCAGTTTTAAGGAGTAAGTAGATGATTAAGGAAGTTATAAGTATTTTGAAAAGTGAAGAAGTAAAGTAAGAAAAGAAGATAGAATTTCAGTTTTAAAGAATATGTTTTAGATAAGGGAAGTTATAAGTATTTTGAAAAGTGAAGAAGTAAAGTAAGAAAAGAAGATATAATTTCAGTTTTAAGGAGTAAGTTGATGATTAAGGAAGTTATAAGTATTTTGAAAAGTGAAGAAGTAAAGTAAGAAAAGAAGATATAATTTCAGTTTTAAGGAGTAAGTTGATGATTAAGGAAGTTATAAGTATTTAGAAAAGTGAAGAAGTAAAGTAAGAAAAGAAAAAAGAATTTCATTTTTAAGGAGTAAGTTGTAGATAAGGGAAGTTATAAGTATTTTGAAAAGTGAAGAAGTAAAGTAAGAAAAGAAGATATAATTTCAGTTTTAAGGAGTAAGTTGATGATTAAGGAAGTTATAAGTATTTTGAAAAGTGAAGAAGTAAAGTAAGAAAAGAAGATAGAATTTCAGTTTTAAAGAATATGTTTTAGATAAGGGAAGTTATAAGTATTTTGAAAAGTGAAGAAGTAAAGTAAGAAAAGAAGATATAATTTCAGTTTTAAGGAGTAAGTAGATGATTAAGGAAGTTATAAGTATTTTGAAAAGTGAAGAAGTAAAGTAAGAAAAGAAGATAGAATTTCAGTTTTAAAGAATATGTTTTAGATAAGGGAAGTTATAAGTATTTTGAAAAGTGAAGAAGTAAAGTAAGAAAAGAAGATAGAATTTCAGTTTTAAGGAGTCTGTTTGAGATAAGGGAAGTTATAAGTATTTTGAAAAGTGAAGAAGTAAAGTAAGAAAAGAAGATAGAATTTCAGTTTTAAGGAGTAAGTTGATGATTAAGGAAGTTATAAGAATTTTGAAAAGTGAAGAAGTAAAGTAAGAAAAGAAAAAAGAATTTCATTTTTAAGGAGTCTGTTTGAGATAAGGGAAGTTATAAGTATTTTGAAAAGTGAAGAAGTAAAGTAAGAAAAGAAGATAGAATTTCAGTTTTAAAGAATATGTTTTAGATAAGGGAAGTTATAAGTATTTTGAAAAGTGAAGAAGTAAAGTAAGAAAAGAAGATATAATTTCAGTTTTAAAGAGTCTGTTTTAGATAAAAGAAGTTATAAGTATTTTGAAAAGTGAAGAAGTAAAGTAAGAAAAGAAAAAAGAATTTGATTTTTAAGGAGTAAGTTGTAGATAAGGGAAGTTATAAGTATTTTGAAAAGTGAAGAAGTAAAGTAAGAAAAGAAGATAGAATTTCAGTTTTAAAGAATATGTTTTAGATAAGGGAAGTTATAAGTATTTTGAAAAGTGAAGAAGTAAAGTAAGAAAAGAAGATATAATTTCAGTTTTAAGGAGTAAGTTGATGATTAAGGAAGTTATAAGTATTTAGAAAAGTGAAGAAGTAAAGTAAGAAAAGAAGATAGAATTTCAGTTTTAAAGAATATGTTTTAGATAAGGGAAGTTATAAGTATTTTGAAAAGTGAAGAAGTAAAGTAAGAAAAGAAGATATAATTTCAGTTTTAAGGAGTAAGTTGATGATTAAGGAAGTTATAAGTATTTTGAAAAGTGAAGAAGTAAAGTAAGAAAAAAAGATAGAATTTCAGTTTTAAAGAATATGTTTTAGATAAGGGAAGTTATAAGTATTTTGAAAAGTGAAGAAGTAAAGTAAGAAAAGAAGATATAATTTCAGTTTTAAGGAGTAAGTTGATGATTAAGGAAGTTATAAGTATTTTGAAAAGTGAAGAAGTAAAGTAAGAAAAGAAGATAGAATTTCAGTTTTAAAGAATATGTTTTAGATAAGGGAAGTTATAAGTATTTTGAAAAGTGAAGAAGTAAAGTAAGAAAAGAAGATAGAATTTCAGTTTTAAGGAGTCTGTTTGAGATAAGGGAAGTTATAAGTATTTTGAAAAGTGAAGAAGTAAAGTAAGAAAAGAAGATATAATTTCAGTTTTAAAGAGTCTGTTTGAGATAAAAGAATTTATAAGTATTTTGAAAAGTGAAGAAGTAAAGTAAGAAAAGAAGATAGAATTTCAGTTTTAAAGAGTCTGTTTGAGATAAAAGAAGTTATAAGTATTTTGAAAAGTGAAGAAGTAAAGTAAGAAAAGAAAAAAGAATTTCATTTTTAAGGAGTAAGTTGTAGATAAGGGAAGTTATAAGTATTTTGAAAAGTGAAGAAGTAAAGTAAGAAAAAAAGATAGAATTTCAGTTTTAAAGAATATGTTTTAGATAAGGGAAGTTATAAGTATTTTGAAAAGTGAAGAAGTAAAGTAAGAAAAGAAAAAAGAATTTCATTTTTAAGGAGTAAGTTGTAGATAAGGGAAGTTATAAGTATTTAGAAAAGTGAAGAAGTAAAGTAAGAAAAGAAGATAGAATTTCAGTTTTAAGGAGTAAGTTGATGATTAAGGAAGTTATAAGTATTTTGAAAAGTGAAGAAGTAAAGTAAGAAAAGAAGATAGAATTTCAGTTTTAAAGAGTAAGTTGATGATTAAGGAAGTTATAAGTATTTTGAAAAGTGAAGAAGTAAAGTAAGAAAAGAAGATATAATTTCAGTTTTAAGGAGTAAGTAGATGATTAAGGAAGTTATAAGAATTTTGAAAAGTGAATAGTAAAGTAAGAAAAGAAGATAGAATTTCAGTTATAAAGAGTAAGTTGATGATTAAGGAAGTTATAAGTATTTTGAAAAGTGAAGAAGTAAAGTAAGAAAAGAAGATATAATTTCAGTTTTAAAGAGTCTGTTTGAGATAAAAGAATTTATAAGTATTTTGAAAAGTGAAGAAGTAAAGTAAGAAAAGAAGATAGAATTTCAGTTTTAAAGAATATGTTTTAGATAAGGGAAGTTATAAGAATTTTGAAAAGTGAAGAAGTAAAGTAAGAAAAGAAGATAGAATTTCAGTTTTAAAGAGTCTGTTTGAGATAAAATAATTTATAAGTATTTTGAAAAGTGAAGAAGTAAAGTAAGAAAAGAAGATAGAAATTCAGTTTTAAGGAGTCTGTTTGAGATAAGGGGAGTTATAAGTATTTTGAAAAGTGAAGAAGTAAAGTAAGAAAAGAAAAAAGAATTTCATTTTTAAGGAGTATGTTGTAGATAAGGGAAGTTATAAGTATTTTGAAAAGTGAAGAAGTAAAGTAAGAAAAGAAGATAGAATTTCAGTTTTAAGGAGTATGTTGTAGATAAGGGAAGTTATAAGTATTTTGAAAAGTGAAGAAGTAAAGTAAGAAAAGAAGATATAATTTCAGTTTTAAGGAGTAAGTTGATGATTAAGGAAGTTATAAGTATTTTGAAAAGTGAAGAAGTAAAGTAAGAAAAGAAGATAGAATTTCAGTTTTAAAGAATATGTTTTAGATAAGGGAAGTTATAAGTATTTTGAAAAGTGAAGAAGTAAAGTAAGAAAAGAAGATAGAATTTCAGTTTTAAGGAGTAAGTTGATGATTAAGGAAGTTATAAGTATTTTGAAAAGTGAAGAAGTAAAGTAAGAAAAGAAGATAGAATTTCAGTTTTAAGGAGTATGTTGTAGATAAGGGAAGTTATAAGTATTTTGAAAAGTGAAGAAGTAAAGTAAGAAAAGAAGATATAATTTCAGTTTTAAGGAGTAAGTTGATGATTAAGGAAGTTATAAGAATTTTGAAAAGTGAAGAAGTAAAGTAAGAAAAGAAGATAGAATTTCAGTTTTAAAGAATATGTTTTAGATAAGGGAAGTTATAAGTTCTTTGAAAAGTGAAGAAGTAAAGTAAGAAAAGAAGATAGAATTTCAGTTTTAAGGAGTATGTAGATGATTAAGGAAGTTATAAGTATTTTGAAAAGTGAAGAAGTAAAGTAAGAAAAGAAGATAGAATTTCAGTTTTAAAGAATATGTTTTAGATAAGGGAAGTTATAAGTATTTTGAAAAGTGAAGAAGTAAAGTAAGAAAAGAAGATAGAATTTCAGTTTTAAAGAGTCTGTTTGAGATAAAAGAAGTTATAAGTATTTTGAAAAGTGAAGAAGTAAAGTAAGAAAAGAAAAAAGAATTTCATTTTTAAGGAGTAAGTTGTAGATAAGGGAAGTTATAAGTATTTTGAAAAGTGAAGAAGTAAAGTAAGAAAAGAAGATAGAATTTCAGTTTTAAAGAATATGTTTTAGATAAGGGAAGTTATAAGTATTTTGAAAAGTGAAGAAGTAAAGTAAGAAAAGAAGATATAATTTCAGTTTTAAGGAGTAAGTTGATGATTAAGGAAGTTATAAATATTTTGAAAAGTGAAGAAGTAAAGTAAGAAAAGAAGATATAATTTCAGTTTTAAAGAGTCTGTTTGAGATAAAATAATTTATAAGTATTTTGAAAAGTGAAGAAGTAAAGTAAGAAAAGAAGATATAATTTCAGTTTTAAGGAGTAAGTTGATGATTAAGGAAGTTATAAGTATTTTGAAAAGTGAAGAAGTAAAGTAAGAAAAGAAGATATAATTTCAGTTTTAAGGAGTAAGTAGATGATTAAGGAAGTTATAAGAATTTTGAAAAGTGAAGAAGTAAAGTAAGAAAAGAAAAAAGAATTTCATTTTTAAAGAGTAAGTTGATGATTAAGGAAGTTATAAGTATTTTGAAAAGTGAAGAAGTAAAGTAAGAAAAGAAAAAAGAATTTCATTTTTAAGGAGTAAGTTGTAGATAAGGGAAGTTATAAGTATTTTGAAAAGTGAAGAAGTAAAGTAAGAAAAAAAGATAGAATTTCAGTTTTAAAGAATATGTTTTAGATAAGGGAAGTTATAAGTATTTTGAAAAGTGAAGAAGTAAAGTAAGAAAAGAAGATAGAATTTCAGTTTTAAGGAGTAAGTTGATGATTAAGGAAGTTATAAGAATTTTGAAAAGTGAAGAAGTAAAGTAAGAAAAGAAGATAGAATTTCAGTTTTAAAGAATATGTTTTAGATAAGGGAAGTTATAAGTATTTTGAAAAGTGAAGAAGTAAAGTAAGAAAAGAAGATATAATTTCAGTTTTAAGGAGTAAGTTGATGATTAAGGAAGTTATAAGTATTTTGAAAAGTGAAGAAGTAAAGTAAGAAAAGAAGATATAATTTCAGTTTTAAAGAATATGTTTTAGATAAGGGAAGTTATAAGTATTTTGAAAAGTGAAGAAGTAAAGTAAGAAAAGAAGATATAATTTCAGTTTTAAGGAGTAAGTTGATGATTAAGGAAGTTATAAGTATTTTGAAAAGTGAAGAAGTAAAGTAAGAAAAGAAGATATAATTTCAGTTTTAAAGAGTCTGTTTGAGATAAGGGAAGTTATAAGTATTTTGAAAAGTGAAGAAGTAAAGTAAGAAAAGAAGATATAATTTCAGTTTTAAGGAGTAAGTTGATGATTAAGGAAGTTATAAGTATTTTGAAAAGTGAAGAAGTAAAGTAAGAAAAGAAAAAAGAATTTCATTTTTAAGGAGTAAGTTGTAGATAAGGGAAGTTATAAGTATTTTGAAAAGTGAAGAAGTAAAGTAAGAAAAGAAGATAGAATTTCAGTTTTAAAGAATATGTTTTAGATAAGGGAAGTTATAAGTATTTTGAAAAGTGAAGAAGTAAAGTAAGAAAAGAAGATAGAAATTCAGTTTTAAGGAGTCTGTTTGAGATAAGGGGAGTTATAAGTATTTAGAAAAGTGAAGAAGTAAAGTAAGAAAAGAAGATATAATTTCAGTTTTAAGGAGTAAGTTGATGATTAAGGAAGTTATAAGTATTTTGAAAAGTGAAGAAGTAAAGTAAGAAAAGAAGATAGAATTTCAGTTTTAAAGAGTAAGTTGATGATTAAGGAAGTTATAAGTATTTTGAAAAGTGAAGAAGTAAAGTAAGAAAAGAAGATAGAATTTCAGTTTTAAGGAGTAAGTTGATGATTAAGGAAGTTATAAGAATTTTGAAAAGTGAAGAAGTAAAGTAAGAAAAGAAGATAGAATTTCAGTTTTAAAGAGTAAGTTGATGATTAAGGAAGTTATAAGTATTTTGAAAAGTGAAGAAGTAAAGTAAGAAAAGAAGATAGAATTTCAGTTTTAAAGAGTCTGTTTTAGATAAAAGAAGTTATAAGTATTTTGAAAAGTGAAGAAGTAAAGTAAGAAAAGAAGATAGAATTTCAGTTTTAAGGAGTATGTTGTAGATAAGGGAAGTTATAAGTATTTTGAAAAGTGAAGAAGTAAAGTAAGAAAAGAAGATATAATTTCAGTTTTAAGGAGTAAGTTGATGATTAAGGAAGTTATAAGTATTTTGAAAAGTGAAGAAGTAAAGTAAGAAAAGAAGATAGAATTTCAGTTTTAAAGAATATGTTTTAGATAAGGGAAGTTATAAGAATTTTGAAAAGTGAAGAAGTAAAGTAAGAAAAGAAGATATAATTTCAGTTTTAAAGAGTCTGTTTGAGATAAAATAATTTATAAGTATTTTGAAAAGTGAAGAAGTAAAGTAAGAAAAGAAGATAGAAATTCAGTTTTAAGGAGTCTGTTTGAGATAAGGGGAGTTATAAGTATTTTGAAAAGTGAAGAAGTAAAGTAAGAAAAGAAAAAAGAATTTCATTTTTAAGGAGTAAGTTGTAGATAAGGGAAGTTATAAGTATTTTGAAAAGTGAAGAAGTAAAGTAAGAAAAGAAGATAGAATTTCAGTTTTAAAGAGTAAGTTGATGATTAAGGAAGTTATAAGTATTTTGAAAAGTGAAGAAGTAAAGTAAGAAAAGAAGATAGAATTTCAGTTTTAAGGAGTAAGTTGATGATTAAGGAAGTTATAAGTATTTTGAAAAGTGAAGAAGTAAAGTAAGAAAAGAAGATATAATTTCAGTTTTAAGGAGTAAGTAGATGATTAAGGAAGTTATAAGAATTTTGAAAAGTGAAGAAGTAAAGTAAGAAAAGAAAAAAGAATTTCATTTTTAAAGAGTAAGTTGATGATTAAGGAAGTTATAAGTATTTTGAAAAGTGAAGAAGTAAAGTAAGAAAAGAAAAAAGAATTTCATTTTTAAGGAGTAAGTTGTAGATAAGGGAAGTTATAAGTATTTTGAAAAGTGAAGAAGTAAAGTAAGAAAAAAAGATAGAATTTCAGTTTTAAAGAATATGTTTTAGATAAGGGAAGTTATAAGTATTTTGAAAAGTGAAGAAGTAAAGTAAGAAAAGAAGATAGAATTTCATTTTTAAAGAGTAAGTTGATGATTAAGGAAGTTATAAGTATTTTGAAAAGTGAAGAAGTAAAGTAAGAAAAGAAAAAAGAATTTCATTTTTAAGGAGTAAGTTGTAGATAAGGGAAGTTATAAGTATTTTGAAAAGTGAAGAAGTAAAGTAAGAAAAGAAGATAGAATTTCAGTTTTAAAGAATATGTTTTAGATAAGGGAAGTTATAAGTATTTTGAAAAGTGAAGAAGTAAAGTAAGAAAAGAAGATATAATTTCAGTTTTAAGGAGTAAGTTGATGATTAAGGAAGTTATAAGTATTTTGAAAAGTGAAGAAGTAAAGTAAGAAAAGAAGATATAATTTCAGTTTTAAAGAGTCTGTTTGAGATAAAATAATTTATAAGTATTTTGAAAAGTGAAGAAGTAAAGTAAGAAAAGAAGATAGAAATTCAGTTTTAAGGAGTCTGTTTGAGATAAGGGGAGTTATAAGTATTTTGAAAAGTGAAGAAGTAAAGTAAGAAAAGAAAAAAGAATTTCAGTTTTAAAGAGTCTGTTTGAGATAAAAGAAGTTATAAGTATTTTGAAAAGTGAAGAAGTAAAGTAAGAAAAGAAGATATAATTTCAGTTTTAAGGAGTAAGTTGTAGATAAGGGAAGTTATAAGTATTTTGAAAAGTGAAGAAGTAAAGTAAGAAAAGAAGATAGAATTTCAGTTTTAAAGAATATGTTTTAGATAAGGGAAGTTATAAGTATTTTGAAAAGTGAAGAAGTAAAGTAAGAAAAGAAGATAGAATTTCAGTTTTAAAGAATATGTTTTAGATAAGGGAAGTTATAAGTATTTTGAAAAGTGAAGAAGTAAAGTAAGAAAAGAAGATAGAATTTCAGTTTTAAGGAGTAAGTTGATGATTAAGGAAGTTATAAATATTTTGAAAAGTGAAGAAGTAAAGTAAGAAAAGAAGATAGAATTTCAGTTTTAAAGAGTCTGTTTGAGATAAAATAATTTATAAGTATTTTGAAAAGTGAAGAAGTAAAGTAAGAAAAGAAGATATAATTTCAGTTTTAAGGAGTAAGTTGATGATTAAGGAAGTTATAAGTATTTTGAAAAGTGAAGAAGTAAAGTAAGAAAAAAAGATAGAATTTCAGTTTTAAGGAGTAAGTAGTTGATTAAGGAAGTTATAAGAATTTTGAAAAGTGAAGAAGTAAAGTAAGAAAAGAAAAAAGAATTTCATTTTTAAAGAGTAAGTTGATGATTAAGGAAGTTATAAGTATTTTGAAAAGTGAAGAAGTAAAGTAAGAAAAGAAAAAAGAATTTCATTTTTAAGGAGTAAGTTGTAGATAAGGGAAGTTATAAGTATTTTGAAAAGTGAAGAAGTAAAGTAAGAAAAAAAGATAGAATTTCAGTTTTAAAGAATATGTTTTAGATAAGGGAAGTTATAAGTATTTTGAAAAGTGAAGAAGTAAAGTAAGAAAAGAAGATAGAATTTCAGTTTTAAGGAGTAAGTTGATGATTAAGGAAGTTATAAGTATTTTGAAAAGTGAAGAAGTAAAGTAAGAAAAGAAGATAGAATTTCAGTTTTAAAGAGTAAGTTGATGATTAAGGAAGTTATAAGTATTTTGAAAAGTGAAGAAGTAAAGTAAGAAAAGAAAAAAGAATTTCATTTTTAAGGAGTAAGTTGTAGATAAGGGAAGTTATAAGTATTTTGAAAAGTGAAGAAGTAAAGTAAGAAAAGAAGATAGAATTTCAGTTTTAAAGAATATGTTTTAGATAAGGGAAGTTATAAGTATTTTGAAAAGTGAAGAAGTAAAGTAAGAAAAGAAGATATAATTTCAGTTTTAAGGAGTAAGTTGATGATTAAGGAAGTTATAAGTATTTTGAAAAGTGAAGAAGTAAAGTAAGAAAAGAAGATATAATTTCAGTTTTAAAGAGTCTGTTTGAGATAAAAGAATTTATAAGTATTTTGAAAAGTGAAGAAGTAAAGTAAGAAAAGAAGATAGAAATTCAGTTTTAAGGAGTCTGTTTGAGATAAGGGGAGTTATAAGTATTTTGAAAAGTGAAGAAGTAAAGTAAGAAAAGAAGATAGAATTTCAGTTTTAAGGAGTAAGTTGATGATTAAGGAAGTTATAAGTATTTTGAAAAGTGAAGAAGTAAAGTAAGAAAAGAAGATAGAATTTCAGTTTTAAAGAGTCTGTTTGAGATAAAAGAAGTTATAAGTATTTTGAAAAGTGAAGAAGTAAAGTAAGAAAAGAAGATATAATTTCAGTTTTAAGGAGTAAGTTGATGATTAAGGAAGTTATAAGTATTTTGAAAAGTGAAGAAGTAAAGTAAGAAAAGAAGATAGAATTTCAGTTTTAAAGAATATGTTTTAGATAAGGGAAGTTATAAGTATTTTGAAAAGTGAAGAAGTAAAGTAAGAAAAGAAGATAGAAATTCAGTTTTAAGGAGTCTGTTTGAGATAAGGGGAGTTATAAGTATTTAGAAAAGTGAAGAAGTAAAGTAAGAAAAGAAGATATAATTTCAGTTTTAAGGAGTAAGTTGATGATTAAGGAAGTTATAAGTATTTTGAAAAGTGAAGAAGTAAAGTAAGAAAAGAAGATAGAATTTCAGTTTTAAAGAGTAAGTTGATGATTAAGGAAGTTATAAGTATTTTGAAAAGTGAAGAAGTAAAGTAAGAAAAGAAGATAGAATTTCAGTTTTAAGGAGTAAGTTGATGATTAAGGAAGTTATAAGAATTTTGAAAAGTGAAGAAGTAAAGTAAGAAAAGAAGATAGAATTTCAGTTTTAAAGAGTAAGTTGATGATTAAGGAAGTTATAAGTATTTTGAAAAGTGAAGAAGTAAAGTAAGAAAAGAAGATAGAATTTCAGTTTTAAAGAGTCTGTTTTAGATAAAAGAAGTTATAAGTATTTTGAAAAGTGAAGAAGTAAAGTAAGAAAAGAAAAAAGAATTTCATTTTTAAGGAGTAAGTTGTAGATAAGGGAAGTTATAAGTATTTTGAAAAGTGAAGAAGTAAAGTAAGAAAAGAAGATAGAATTTCAGTTTTAAAGAATATGTTTTAGATAAGGGAAGTTATAAGTATTTTGAAAAGTGAAGAAGTAAAGTAAGAAAAGAAGATAGAAATTCAGTTTTAAGGAGTAAGTTGATGATTAAGGAAGTTATAAGTATTTTGAAAAGTGAAGAAGTAAAGTAAGAAAAGAAGATAGAATTTAAGTTTTAAAGAATATGTTTTAGATAAGGGAAGTTATAAGTATTTTGAAAAGTGAAGAAGTAAAGTAAGAAAAGAAGATAGAATTTCAGTTTTAAAGAGTAAGTTGATGATTAAGGAAGTTATAAGTATTTTGAAAAGTGAAGAAGTAAAGTAAGAAAAGAAGATAGAATTTCAGTTTTAAGGAGTCTGTTTGAGATAAGGGAAGTTATGAGTATTTTGAAAAGTGAAGAAGTAAAGTAAGAAAAGAAGATAGAATTTCAGTTTTAAAGAGTAAGTTGATGATTAAGGAAGTTATAAGTATTTTGAAAAGTGAAGAAGTAAAGTAAGAAAAGAAGATAGAATTTCAGTTTTAAGGAGTCTGTTTTAGATAAGGGAAGTTATGAGTATTTTGAAAAGTGAAGAAGTAAAGTAAGAAAAGAAGATAGAATTTCAGTTTTAAGGAGTAAGTTGATGATTAAGGAAGTTATAAGTATTTTGAAAAGTGAAGAAGTAAAGTAAGAAAAGAAGATAGAATTTCAGTTTTAAAGAATATGTTTTAGATAAGGGAAGTTATAAGTATTTTGAAAAGTGAAGAAGTAAAGTAAGAAAAGAAGATAGAATTTCAGTTTTAAAGAATATGTTTTAGATAAGGGAAGTTATAAGTATTTTGAAAAGTGAAGAAGTAAAGTAAGAAAAGAAGATAGAATTTCAGTTTTAAGGAGTCTGTTTGAGATAAGGGAAGTTATGAGTATTTTGAAAAGTGAAGAAGTAAAGTAAGAAAAGAAGATAGAATTTCAGTTTTAAGGAGTAAGTTGATGATTAAGGAAGTTATAAGTATTTTGAAAAGTGAAGAAGTAAAGTAAGAAAAGAAGATAGAATTTCAGTTTTAAAGAATATGTTTTAGATAAGGGAAGTTATAAGTATTTTGAAAAGTGAAGAAGTAAAGTAAGAAAAGAAGATATAATTTCAGTTTTAAGGAGTAAGTTGATGATTAAGGAAGTTATAAGTATTTTGAAAAGTGAAGAAGTAAAGTAAGAAAAGAAGATATAATTTCAGTTTTAAAGAGTCTGTTTGAGATAAAATAATTTATAAGTATTTTGAAAAGTGAAGAAGTAAAGTAAGAAAAGAAGATAGAAATTCAGTTTTAAGGAGTCTGTTTGAGATAAGGGGAGTTATAAGTATTTTGAAAAGTGAAGAAGTAAAGTAAGAAAAGAAAAAAGAATTTCATTTTTAAAGAGTAAGTTGATGATTAAGGAAGTTATAAGTATTTTGAAAAGTGAAGAAGTAAAGTAAGAAAAGAAAAAAGAATTTCATTTTTAAGGAGTAAGTTGTAGATAAGGGAAGTTATAAGTATTTTGAAAAGTGAAGAAGTAAAGTAAGAAAAAAAGATAGAATTTCAGTTTTAAAGAATATGTTTTAGATAAGGGAAGTTATAAGTATTTTGAAAAGTGAAGAAGTAAAGTAAGAAAAGAAGATAGAATTTCAGTTTTAAAGAGTAAGTTGATGATTAAGGAAGTTATAAGTATTTTGAAAAGTGAAGAAGTAAAGTAAGAAAAGAAGATAGAATTTCAGTTTTAAAGAGTCTGTTTTAGATAAGGGAAGTTATAAGTATTTTGAAAAGTGAAGAAGTAAAGTAAGAAAAGAAGATAGAATTTCAGTTTTAAAGAGTAAGTTGATGATTAAGGAAGTTATAAGTATTTTGAAAAGTGAAGAAGTAAAGTAAGAAAAGAAGATAGAATTTCAGTTTTAAAGAATATGTTTTAGATAAGGGAAGTTATAAGTATTTTGAAAAGTGAAGAAGTAAAGTAAGAAAAGAAGATAGAATTTCAGTTTTAAGGAGTAAGTTGATGATTAAGGAAGTTATAAGTATTTTGAAAAGTGAAGAAGTAAAGTAAGAAAAGAAGATATAATTTCAGTTTTAAAGAGTCTGTTTGAGATAAAAAAATTTATAAGTATTTTGAAAAGTGAAGAAGTAAAGTAAGAAAAGAAGATAGAAATTCAGTTTTAAGGAGTCTGTTTGAGATAAGGGGAGTTATAAGTATTTTGAAAAGTGAAGAAGTAAAGTAAGAAAAGAAGATAGAATTTCAGTTTTAAAGAGTAAGTTGATGATTAAGGAAGTTATAAGTATTTTGAAAAGTGAAGAAGTAAAGTAAGAAAAGAAAAAAGAATTTCATTTTTAAGGAGTAAGTTGTAGATAAGGGAAGTTATAAGTATTTTGAAAAGTGAAGAAGTAAAGTAAGAAAAAAAGATAGAATTTCAGTTTTAAAGAATATGTTTTAGATAAGGGAAGTTATAAGTATTTTGAAAAGTGAAGAAGTAAAGTAAGAAAAGAAGATAGAATTTCAGTTTTAAAGAGTAAGTTGATGATTAAGGAAGTTATAAGTATTTTGAAAAGTGAAGAAGTAAAGTAAGAAAAGAAGATAGAATTTCAGTTTTAAAGAGTCTGTTTTAGATAAGGGAAGTTATAAGTATTTTGAAAAGTGAAGAAGTAAAGTAAGAAAAGAAGATAGAATTTCAGTTTTAAAGAGTAAGTTGATTATTAAGGAAGTTATAAGTATTTTGAAAAGTGAAGAAGTAAAGTAAGAAAAGAAGATAGAATTTCAGTTTTAAGGAGTCTGTTTGAGATAAGGGAAGTTATGAGTATTTTGAAAAGTGAAGAAGTAAAGTAAGAAAAGAAGATAGAATTTCAGTTTTAAAGAGTAAGTTGATGATTAAGGAAGTTATAAGTATTTTGAAAAGTGAAGAAGTAAAGTAAGAAAAGAAGATAGAATTTCAGTTTTAAGGAGTCTGTTTGAGATAAGGGAAGTTATGAGTATTTTGAAAAGTGAAGAAGTAAAGTAAGAAAAGAAGATAGAATTTCAGTTTTAAAGAATATGTTTTAGATAAGGGAAGTTATAAGTATTTTGAAAAGTGAAGAAGTAAAGTAAGAAAAGAAGATAGAAATTCAGTTTTAAGGAGTCTGTTTGAGATAAGGGGAGTTATAAGTATTTTGAAAAGTGAAGAAGTAAAGTAAGAAAAGAAGATAGAATTTCAGTTTTAAGGAGTAAGTTGATGATTAAGGAAGTTATAAGTATTTTGAAAAGTGAAGAAGTAAAGTAAGAAAAGAAGATAGAATTTCAGTTTTAAAGAGTCTGTTTGAGATAAAAGAAGTTATAAGTATTTTGAAAAGTGAAGAAGTAAAGTAAGAAAAGAAGATATAATTTCAGTTTTAAGGAGTAAGTTGATGATTAAGGAAGTTATAAGTATTTTGAAAAGTGAAGAAGTAAAGTAAGAAAAGAAGATAGAATTTCAGTTTTAAAGAATATGTTTTAGATAAGGGAAGTTATAAGTATTTTGAAAAGTGAAGAAGTAAAGTAAGAAAAGAAGATAGAAATTCAGTTTTAAGGAGTCTGTTTGAGATAAGGGGAGTTATAAGTATTTAGAAAAGTGAAGAAGTAAAGTAAGAAAAGAAGATATAATTTCAGTTTTAAGGAGTAAGTTGATGATTAAGGAAGTTATAAGTATTTTGAAAAGTGAAGAAGTAAAGTAAGAAAAGAAGATAGAATTTCAGTTTTAAAGAGTAAGTTGATGATTAAGGAAGTTATGAGTATTTTGAAAAGTGAAGAAGTAAAGTAAGAAAAGAAGATAGAATTTCAGTTTTAAGGAGTAAGTTAATGATTAAGGAAGTTATAAGAATTTTGAAAAGTGAAGAAGTAAAGTAAGAAAAGAAGATAGAATTTCAGTTTTAAAGAGTAAGTTGATGATTAAGGAAGTTATAAGTATTTTGAAAAGTGAAGAAGTAAAGTAAGAAAAGAAGATAGAATTTCAGTTTTAAAGAGTCTGTTTTAGATAAAAGAAGTTATAAGTATTTTGAAAAGTGAAGAAGTAAAGTAAGAAAAGAAAAAAGAATTTCATTTTTAAGGAGTAAGTTGTAGATAAGGGAAGTTATAAGTATTTTGAAAAGTGAAGAAGTAAAGTAAGAAAAGAAGATAGAATTTCAGTTTTAAAGAATATGTTTTAGATAAGGGAAGTTATAAGTATTTTGAAAAGTGAAGAAGTAAAGTAAGAAAAGAAGATATAATTTCAGTTTTAAGGAGTAAGTTGATGATTAAGGAAGTTATAAGTATTTTGAAAAGTGAAGAAGTAAAGTAAGAAAAGAAGATAGAATTTAAGTTTTAAAGAATATGTTTTAGATAAGGGAAGTTATAAGTATTTTGAAAAGTGAAGAAGTAAAGTAAGAAAAGAAGATAGAATTTCAGTTTTAAAGAGTAAGTTGATGATTAAGGAAGTTATAAGTATTTTGAAAAGTGAAGAAGTAAAGTAAGAAAAGAAGATAGAATTTCAGTTTTAAAGAGTAAGTTGATGATTAAGGAAGTTATAAGTATTTTGAAAAGTGAAGAAGTAAAGTAAGAAAAGAAGATAGAATTTCAGTTTTAAAGAGTAAGTTGATGATTAAGGAAGTTATAAGTATTTTGAAAAGTGAAGAAGTAAAGTAAGAAAAGAAGATAGAATTTCAGTTTTAAGGAGTCTGTTTGAGATAAGGGAAGTTATGAGTATTTTGAAAAGTGAAGAAGTAAAGTAAGAAAAGAAGATAGAATTTCAGTTTTAAGGAGTAAGTTGATGATTAAGGAAGTTATAAGTATTTTGAAAAGTGAAGAAGTAAAGTAAGAAAAGAAGATAGAATTTCAGTTTTAAAGAATATGTTTTAGATAAGGGAAGTTATAAGTATTTTGAAAAGTGAAGAAGTAAAGTAAGAAAAGAAGATAGAATTTCAGTTTTAAAGAGTAAGTTGATGATTAAGGAAGTTATAAGTATTTTGAAAAGTGAAGAAGTAAAGTAAGAAAAGAAGATAGAATTTCAGTTTTAAGGAGTCTGTTTGAGATAAGGGAAGTTATGAGTATTTTGAAAAGTGAAGAAGTAAAGTAAGAAAAGAAGATATAATTTCAGTTTTAAGGAGTAAGTTGATGATTAAGGAAGTTATAAGTATTTTGAAAAGTGAAGAAGTAAAGTAAGAAAAGAAGATAGAATTTCAGTTTTAAAGAATATGTTTTAGATAAGGGAAGTTATAAGTATTTTGAAAAGTGAAGAAGTAAAGTAAGAAAAGAAGATATAATTTCAGTTTTAAGGAGTAAGTTGATGATTAAGGAAGTTATAAGTATTTTGAAAAGTGAAGAAGTAAAGTAAGAAAAGAAGATATAATTTCAGTTTTAAAGAGTCTGTTTGAGATAAAATAATTTATAAGTATTTTGAAAAGTGAAGAAGTAAAGTAAGAAAAGAAGATAGAAATTCAGTTTTAAGGAGTCTGTTTGAGATAAGGGGAGTTATAAGTATTTTGAAAAGTGAAGAAGTAAAGTAAGAAAAGAAAAAAGAATTTCATTTTTAAGGAGTAAGTTGTAGATAAGGGGAGTTATAAGTATTTTGAAAAGTGAAGAAGTAAAGTAAGAAAAGAAGATAGAATTTCAGTTTTAAAGAGTAAGTTGATGATTAAGGAAGTTATAAGTATTTTGAAAAGTGAAGAAGTAAAGTAAGAAAAGAAGATATAATTTCAGTTTTAAGGAGTAAGTTGATGATTAAGGAAGTTATAAGTATTTTGAAAAGTGAAGAAGTAAAGTAAGAAAAGAAGATAGAATTTCAGTTTTAAAGAGTAAGTTGATGATTAAGGAAGTTATAAGTATTTTGAAAAGTGAAGAAGTAAAGTAAGAAAAGAAGATAGAATTTCAGTTTTAAAGAATATGTTTTAGATAAGGGAAGTTATAAGTATTTTGAAAAGTGAAGAAGTAAAGTAAGAAAAGAAGATAGAATTTCAGTTTTAAAGAGTAAGTTGTAGATAAGGGAAGTTATAAGTATTTTGAAAAGTGAAGAAGTAAAGTAAGAAAAGAAGATAGAATTTCAGTTTTAAAGAGTCTGTTTTAGATAAAAGAAGTTATAAGTATTTTGAAAAGTGAAGAAGTAAAGTAAGAAAAGAAAAAAGAATTTCATTTTTAAGGAGTAAGTTGTAGATAAGGGAAGTTATAAGTATTTTGAAAAGTGAAGAAGTAAAGTAAGAAAAGAAGATAGAATTTCAGTTTTAAAGAGTAAGTTGATGATTAAGGAAGTTATAAGTATTTTGAAAAGTGAAGAAGTAAAGTAAGAAAAGAAGATAGAATTTCAGTTTTAAAGAATATGTTTTAGATAAGGGAAGTTATAAGTATTTTGAAAAGTGAAGAAGTAAAGTAAGAAAAGAAAAAAGAATTTCATTTTTAAGGAGTAAGTTGTAGATAAGGGAAGTTATAAGTATTTTGAAAAGTGAAGAAGTAAAGTAAGAAAAGAAGATAGAATTTCAGTTTTAAAGAATATGTTTTAGATAAGGGAAGTTATAAGTATTTTGAAAAGTGAAGAAGTAAAGTAAGAAAAGAAGATATAATTTCAGTTTTAAGGAGTAAGTTGATGATTAAGGAAGTTATAAGTATTTTGAAAAGTGAAGAAGTAAAGTAAGAAAAGAAGATATAATTTCAGTTTTAAAGAGTCTGTTTGAGATAAAAGAATTTATAAGTATTTTGAAAAGTGAAGAAGTAAAGTAAGAAAAGAAGATATAATTTCAGTTTTAAGGAGTAAGTTGATGATTAAGGAAGTTATAAGTATTTTGAAAAGTGAAGAAGTAAAGTAAGAAAAGAAGATATAATTTCAGTTTTAAAGAGTCTGTTTGAGATAAAAGAATTTATAAGTATTTTGAAAAGTGAAGAAGTAAAGTAAGAAAAGAAAAAAGAATTTCATTTTTAAGGAGTAAGTTGTAGATAAGGGAAGTTATAAGTATTTTGAAAAGTGAAGAAGTAAAGTAAGAAAAGAAGATATAATTTCAGTTTTAAAGAGTCTGTTTGAGATAAAAGAATTTATAAGTATTTTGAAAAGTGAAGAAGTAAAGTAAGAAAAGAAGATAGAATTTCAGTTTTAAGGAGTAAGTTGATGATTAAGGAAGTTATAAGAATTTTGAAAAGTGAAGAAGTAAAGTAAGAAAAGAAGATATAATTTCAGTTTTAAAGAGTCTGTTTGAGATAAAAGAATTTATAAGTATTTTGAAAAGTGAAGAAGTAAAGTAAGAAAAGAAGATAGAATTTCAGTTTTAAAGAGTCTGTTTGAGATAAAAGAAGTTATAAGTATTTTGAAAAGTGAAGAAGTAAAGTAAGAAAAGAAGATATAATTTCAGTTTTAAGGAGTAAGTTGTAGATAAGGGAAGTTATAAGTATTTTGAAAAGTGAAGAAGTAAAGTAAGAAAAGAAGATATAATTTCAGTTTTAAAGAGTCTGTTTGAGATAAAAGAATTTACTTAGTAAATTCTTTTATCTCAAACAGACTCTTAAAACTGA